>CM045763.1:17161737-17361737 GCA_025200525.1 Camellia lanceoleosa | reverse complement strand
CCTTTGACATGCCGCTTCAGCTCCTCAATCTCCGCCGCCATTCGCCGGATAACGGCGTCCTAGTCCTTCAGCTTACTTTCCAGACGTCTGGCGTGTGAGTCTCTCCTCCGCCGGTGACCGTCTGGACTCTGTGAATGACCATAACTTCTTCCGCACTTATCCCGCGTGTCTCCCGTCTGTCCTCCTGGGAATGTCTCCAAATCCCCCATCGGAGTAATGGTAGGGTGTCCCTCTCTCCGTCTGCCTGACTCCGGAGTAACTCCGTCGACGGCGGACAACGGAAACTCCTCGTTGTTCACCATAAATGGCAATCAGACAAGCCTGGAAGACAAGGTTTTGTCTATCAATTTTCCCACAGACGGCGCCAATTGTGTGGGGAGCAAATATTCTGGCAAGCCCGCACTCCTTTCTTCCAAGCTCCGTTTCTATCCGACCACCTGAAAACACAATGGCGGTGAGCTATCCGGCGGTGTGGCCGGAAAACCCCTCCGACGGTCAAGTTAGCACACACCTTGGGATAGAGAGAGAGGGAGGAGAGTGTTTGTGTAAGAATGTCTTACAAAAGTGTTCGTCCTCCTCGTATGGGGGCGCAGACATGCTTATATACCCTCTGCGCCCCATATCTACTCCCAGTCATCTCCTGACACGTGGCCCTGCTATCCCATCTGTCAGCGTAAACCATGCTGAACATCACCTAACCCGACTGCCAGCCCACTCTACTGGGAGCTCGGCAGCCGGGCAACATCATCCTTAGCTGACAACGGCCGTGCTGTGCTTCATGTCCAAGCACTCCACTAGCTAAGCTCCATGAGGACCGGGCTAGGCTGCATCTCGGCAAAGCCGAGCCCGGGACAGCTCGTGCTCACCTGTGGTCGGCCTTCCTGCCGAGCAAGCAGGTACCTCAGCTGACCACGCCTTTCCAGGCGCCGGTCACTTAGCACGACTGGCTTCGCCACCGTCAAAACATGTAGCTCGGTCCACCGAGCGTACCTTAACCGAGCAGATTCTTTCCAAACTGGGCCACACGTCCTTGGCCCAACACTTGCCCGGCCCAAATCTGTCCAGCAAAACTCTGTTCGGCCCAAACCTGTCCGGCCCAGTACCAGATCATTAATCTCCCTCTCACTGGTCCAATTATTAACTTGACAGTTCAAGAATGATTTCATATCTGAAATAACCAGACAGACTCCGTGTTCAAGAAAATGAAATAGGAAAGAAATTTTTACAAGAAACAAGGGCCAAAAAATAACATATTCTTTGCATTTCCATCTTCCAAAAAAATAGGGGAAATTCTTGAAAAGTCCTACTTTTCCACTGAAGTACCATCAATCAAGTCCTTTTATTTTTTTTTATTTTTTTTGTGATAAATCCATCAATCAAGTCCTACTAACACATTATTCAACCTTATAAAAATAGTGTTAACAGGACTCAGTAGTATTTTAATTGAGAAAAACAGGACTTATTCCAAGAAAATGTGCAAGTGGGTAAATTAACCCACAACATTACTCTCATCCAGATTTATTGCATGCATATGGGTGTATTCATTTTTATTTATTTATTATTATTTTTTGTGATGCTAATTAAGATCCAAGCATTTGGGAGAGGAGTAATGCATAAAGTATATTATTTTTTTTCCCATCAAGTTTAAATTTGATGAAAAAATGTTCAAAAACCATCTCCAATCCATTGATCAAATGTTCATAAAATCTAAAGAAGAGTTTTCTCTTTTTTTTAATAATTCAAATTTGATGAAAAAGAGAAATTTGGGATAAGAGGGGAATTTTAAAAAAGATTTTGATGAAAATTTGATGAAAGAGTTGGAGTTGTTCATATCAAATCAAGCTTTTTACTCAAATTTGGAATCAAATTAAATGAAAAAATTCTATGAAGGTTTGGAGAAAATAGTGATGATTCTGGTGAAGAACAACAAGAGCAGGCACAAGAATAACATGCATACATATACAAACATAAACATTTCCATGTTAATATAGAATCGTAAACTGTGTTGAAGAATCTAAGAAAGAGAATCGAAGATGTGTTTTAGAGATTTACCTTTATGATGAGGAATTTGGAGATGGAAGACGGATTGAAGATTAGGGTTCTAGGTTGCGCTTTCTCTATTATATGTACTATGAAAAAAAGATTGGGAGCTAGAGCACTAGAGATCTAATGGCTTGTGGGTTTGATGTTTGTGTCTTGGATTAGAAGATGTGTCTTGAATAATTTCTGATGTACTAATTCGCTCGCGATTAAAAAATCTCTCACTCGCTCGAGAGACTGCTAACATCATTTTAAAAAAATTTCAGTTCTATAAAAATAATTTTTATTTTTTTTTATCTTTAATACTTCTTGGGAAATGAGTGCAACATCATTCTCTAATTTTGTGCAGTGAGATAGATCTAAATTTTTTTTTTTATCATAGAAAAAATTTAATTCAGAGAAATTTCATTAGACATAAAGAAATTTTGGCTTCGATTCAAAAAATTTCTCAGTGATACAAAGAAATTTTGAAATTTTTGTATAAAATAATCAAATTTTTTTTATGAAAATTAAAATTTCTTTGAGTCAGAGCCAAATTTCTCTAAGCCAGACAAATTTTTTATGAGTCAGATTTTCTCTACAAAAATGTTAAGGAACCGTAATTACTATAAAAATATTGTATGCCATTTATTTTATAAAATTTTAATATCAAAGACCTTAAAAAAATTACACACTTAAGAAAATAATTAAAAATAATATTTATGAAAAAAAATCTAAAAAATTTAGGGGCATTTTACCCACAAGTTATAATTTATAAATTTATACTCTATTAAGTTTTAATTAGGATTTTTTAGACTTTCAAATCCTATTAAATTTTAAATAATCGAAATTGTCATTTAAATAATGATTATTCATCATTTATGATTATCTATAAAGGAGCATGATGATTTGACATTTATTTTGATTTTTAAAACTTTAAAATATCAACTTTTAAATTTTAAAAAAAAAAACTGAAAAAAAATTATGTGCAAAAAAAATAATAATTATTTTTTTTTTTTTTGAAAAAGCTGAATTATTTTTTTGTGCAAAACTGAAATTTTTTTGTCCATAAAAGAGCATGATGATGGAACATTAATGTGCAAAATTTATAAAAAAAACTTTAAAAATTATAATATTCTTAGTTTTAAAACTGAAAAAAAAAAAAATTTGTTAATAGTCTCTATTTTATTGGATAATTAAATCAAACCAATAAGTAGAATGGCGAAAACATTTAATCTCATATTCTGTTTTTTTTTTTTTATCAGTTAGTAAAATAATTATCTGAAACATTACTATACAAAATTGATAATGTTTTTAGTTTTAAAAATTGCAAAAAAAAACTGATAATATTCTCAGTTTTACTAAATATGATTTATTTGTTCAAAAAAATCTTAAATAGAATTTGAGCTACCATAACATTTATAAATAGGACTTTTAAGTAATTAATTCAATAAATTTATTATTAAAGGAAAAAAAAAAACAACATTTTCATGTTTGTGCCTAACATTTTATTCTCCTCATAGACAATTGCCAAACAAGTGCAATGCACAGAAGGAACCGTTACGAAAAATTGTTTGGTATTTTGATTGTTTTAGAAGTTAAAAAAATTAAGAAAAAATTTCAGCCCATATTTCCAAAATAAATTTCAAATCAATGATAAAATTTATTAATTTGAATAATTGAAATTAATTTTTTTTTACTTATATTTCACTTACTTATACACACCTTTCTTTTTTCTTTTTCAAATCTCTTCTCAAATTTCTCAACAAAACACAATGTAATTGTTATATTTTTCATCAACATAAACGGCAAGTGAGCTGCACACGCCTTATTTGCATATATTGGTCCATTTGACAGTTTTTCCTGTAAAAATGATTTGACCAAAAGACCAAAATAACCTTTTCCTTCACTATATAAGACAGTGCTATGAAATGGATGTTATACTCCACCCAAATTAGAGGGAAAAGTAGAACTGTCCTGGAACAATTAGGGTTCGTTTGAGAAGTGTGTTGACTTTTTCACTTTTTATATTTTAATTTGGGGTTAAAAACCTCATTGGGTTGATTTTTTGGATTTTTTAACTTTTGTGAGAGAAAAAGTGAAATGATTATAATTTGAATATGATATTTCATTTTATTAACTTTTTAATCTATTTTATCTTTTTGTAACTATTTTAGCCTCCAACCTCATTTTAGCCCCATGTCAAACGAAGGCTTAGTACTCTCTCTCCATTTTATTTTAATTCATTTTTTTTATTTGTTTATTTTTTTAAGGGTAAATTACAAATACACCCCTTAAGATTTGCTTAAAATACGAATTGTCCCTTGTAGTTTGGAAAATTACAAATACCTCCCTGTCAGAATTTTTTATTTAACAGAATTAATTAAAAAAGTGAAATTTTTAACTGTTCACCTATATAATAATAAAATTATCTAAATTATTAATTGAAATAAAATTTTAACATTATTTAAAACTGTTAGTTAATTTGCTGATTTATTTAAAAATATGACATATAATGTAATTTCTAGAATTACAAGAGATAATTTATAATTTAAGTAAACTTCTAAGGGTGTGTTTGTAATTTATCCATTTTTTAATTATATTTTTTATCTTTTATTTATTTCATTTTTTATTTAACCAAATATTTAATTTTTAATTTGTCTTCCACTCTATAGTGTCCTTTTCATTTTTTAATTTTATTATTTAATTTTCTTTAAATTTTATCATACAATTTATTAGAAATATTGAAATGTCTTCTTTAAGCAATACTGGAGGGAAACACTTGATTATATTTTATTATATAAATTTTTTTCGTACTATATTTTTGCCTCTTATTTATTTCATTTTTTATTTTTTATTTAATCTAATATTTATTTATTTAATTTGTCTTCCACTCCATAGTGTCTTTTTTTATTTTTTTTATTTTATTGTTTAATTTTCTTTAAACTTTATTTTGCAATTTGTTAAGAATATTAAAATGTCTTTTGCAAACAACATTAGAGGGAAAACACTTTTTCTTTAACAAATTAGTTTTATTTTTTATTTTTAGAAAAATAGAAGATAGAATTCAATCAAATATGATGAATTGGATTTCTCATGACATAATTTTTTGAAACTATTTTTAATGCTAAAATATATGTGACTATTTTTATGGTTATTTTTAGGGAACTTTTTTTGTATTAATTTGTACTATTTTTATTGTATGATTTGAGTTAATAAAATTGCAAAATAATATTTGTATGGTTTAATTATTATTATCTTTATGGTTTATTAGTATTTTTTATTTATACAATTTAAGTTAACATTTGTGTAGTTTGAATATTATTATTATTATTATTATTATTATTATTATTATTATTATTATTATTATTATTATTATTATTATTATTAATTTTGTACAATTTGAGTAAATATTTTTTTATTAGCCTTTATGTTTTTTTAGGAAATAAAAAATAATTTTTTATGTTCAAAAAATAATTCTAAATAATTGTTATTTACATTAATTTCAAATCATACAAATTATTTTAATTATGTAAGTTTTTTTTATATATTTATTGAATTATTAATTTAAATTTTATTAAATATGTTAAATATTAGTCTTATTTTAAAAAATTTGTTGATATTTTTTTTGAATAATATTGATTTTATAAAAAGAATTTATATATTAAAAGTTATATGTATTTTATTAAAATAAAATTGAATAAAATTTGTTTTTTTTTAATTGAAAAAGCGTGGTGAGTGATGTGATGTGTGCTCTGTAAAGAGAAAGAAAGACAGAGGAGAGAAGGAAAATGTATGTGTGTGACGTATGTGTGGCGGGTGAGTATGTGAGTGTCTGTAATGGTAAACTAGCCTTTTTGACATAGACATTAATAACGTGATATTTACAGATCAATCTTATGGTAATTAGAGATCAATCTTATGGTAAAAGATGCCTGTATATTTTTAAATGTCATTTGCAACCGCCCAAAACCACATCAGTTAAAGTGGTTTTTGTCAAAAATAAATAAATAAATAAAGTCAAAGAAACAAGGGTAATTATTAGTATACGAACACGTATAATGTTCCATAAAGTTTTGATTGACAAAGAAGGATAAGAGCTCACAATTTATATTGGAAATGCGGAAATAACATGGGATTCAAGTAATTGGCGATTCGCTTGCAATATGATCACTGTGGTGTTTCGGAATTATTGAATAATTGATGGGTTACTTAACAGAATAATAGTCCAATTTCAGAAACTCAATGAAAGGTAAACTAGCAAAAAGCATGACCAAGTAGGATGTTTCTGCTAGCTTAGGTACTTCCTTCACAGCCACAGCCACAGCCACAGCCACCGCCAAATAAATTGGCAACCATTACAAGGTGAGAGGTATTTTTTGCACAAATAGAACTGACAAGGCCTTCAAATCATAAGAAATTAAGACTAGGAGTGTCAATTTCAAGACAATCTAAACTGGTGGAGCTTTCAAGCACCAGTCCTTCAAGTAGAGCGCAACTGGAGATTAAACTTGAAAATATTTTAGCAGTAATGACAATTGTGCGAAACTCCATGCTGAGGAGCTTGTTAAATCCTTTAAATTCAGGTGGAGGTTTAAACATACAAGAACAAAGTGCCAAATTCTCAAGTTGTAGACATGAAAACAGTGATGATGGCAGATTATAAGGTTCACCCTTCCAAATGTAAAGGGTGAAATCCCATATACCATTGTTTGACACAAAAAGATGAAACTCAAGGCAACTGTATGCTTAAACTTAAAGATGAAACTCCATCAATCGCTAACATACTCGAAGCTTAGAGATTCAAAGAGTTTGTTACGAAGCCCTACAATTTTGTTACCCTCTTCTACAAAATCAAACAGGATCATGATATTTGATTTTGGAAATAATAAGTTGTCAAACCCTCAAGTCAAATGCATTACAAAATGAGCATGGTACAAAGAACAGGGCTCAACATTTTGCAATCTGATGTCTTTTCTCTGTAGGACATTTTCTATCAGTACTATAAAGGCTAAGGTGGTTGTGTACGAGCACTTGAACATATATTTTTCAAAATAAACATTCAGAAAGATAAAAAATATTTATGACCCGTAGTGTGCCATTTTTTATATAATGGACTGCACAATGCTCCAATGTGGCTCATGTACTCAATATTAAAAATCTCAAAGATGACAGAACCTCTATAAAGCATGTAAACAACACATTTGGCAAGCTAAAAAAAGGGCTAGTTACACAGACCTCCCTTGAGGTATCTGACAATAACTGAGACTTCTATAGTTTCTGTTCATAACAAAACATCAGAGTCTCATAGCTAAAATCACTTCAAATTATAACTAGACACCACATAACCTCATAACAAAGATCAATATGAATCATAACTAAAACCACCACAAAGTCTGATGATATAGATCATTTCAACCCATAACCACCACTACAAAGTCTCACAATCAAATTCACCACAAATTTGACAATAGCAAAACTTCATAACTAGAAGACCGTATGATTCATAACTAATCTAAAACCACAAGTTTTCATAATTACCATCAAATTTTTCCTATAGTGGTATCAATACAATAATAACACTTATAATAGGTAAGATCAGATATCATAGATGGAGAAAATTATCTAAAATTACATACACTTTCCATTGTGATTTCCACTCACATGATTTATGGCAAATCATGCCAATACAGGGAAAATATAATCCCAACAAGTAGAAAATTGCAACAACAAAGGAATAATTTAAAAGGAAAATAAACAATGTGTCTTACTTATTTCTTGAGACTTGAAGAGAGAGAAGAGGGAATGGGTAGGGTTGTTAAACGGACCAAACTACTCGAACTCGACTCGTTAAAGCTCGTACGAGATTGACTCATTATGTAAACAAGCCAAATGTGAACACAATTTTAAGCTTGTTAAGTTTTCAAACCAAAAGCTTGAATAACCCACTACTCGACTCGATAAAGCTTATATATGCACTACAAAAAATAAACTACTTGAACTCAACTTGTGTTCAGCTTGTTAAAAGCTCCTTCAAGATTGACCCCTTATGTAAACAAACCAAATTTCGACAACCTACTTCTTGACTCGACTGGGCTCATTTTCAGCCCTAGGAATGGGATGGGAGGGAACTTGACAAAGGCCCTGTTTGTTAGAGATTATTTTCAGCTTTCAGCTTAATTTAAGCTGTTTTGATATGTTTGGTTTAGCTTATGCTTATAGCTTATAGCTTTGTGGAAGTCAGAAATCAGCTTATTCTTTGAGTGGGGCAGGAGATACTTTGAGAATAAACTGGAAATCAGCTTAAGCTGAAAGTTATAAGCTATAAGCTGTTTGGGCATAAGCTATAAGCAGTTTCCCACAGCTCTACCAAACAGGGCCAAAGTTATGAGTAGCAATTAAACTCAGAATCACAAACAACATTGTACCTCTCTCGTACCAAAAAAATTAACCAAATTTCAAACAGAAAATTTTAAATGTTAAAAAGAAGTTCCAAATTTTTAATGGAATTAGCAGTTGTAGCTTTAACTTAGACCTAGCAGACAACAAACAACAAAAAGATCACCTCACTGCCTCACTCAAACAAAAAACTGCTAAAAAAGGACACAAACCATCTGCTAAACTTGATCTACATCTGGATTTTCGAATTTGATTTCTGCTCGAGGTGATAAGCGCCGAAATCGTGACGCCTCTATCAAAATCGATCCTCCGTCAACAACAACTTGAGTTAGGCTCGATAAGCATTGTCTCGGCCTAGGTGACTTGGCAAATAGAAGCTTAATAAACTCAATTCAGCCTTGAGCAGCAGACTTCTCATCTCCACTTGTCGAAGTCGATTTAAAGTGACATCCGACCATTCTTGCATTTCCAAAAGTTCTAGAACAGAATCAATAGCAACACTTTCATCGGTATGTACCTGGAAAGAAGAAAACGGGATTGTCTCAGCTTAAAGATCTGAAAATACCTTATAAGCGAGGGAATAATAACATCGGTCATTACTTACCCGAATTGTCATTTTTTGCAAGTTTGGAGAGCTTCTAATTAAACAAAGCATAACCAAGATCTCATCTAGTTCCCCAAAACAAATTCCGGTTAACCTGAGAGTTTTAAGGCGTTTCAAAGTAGTTGGAAGCCCCTTTGGTACACCACCTGCAGCCATGTACTAGAAGCAAAAGAAGAAGAAAAAAATCAAAGAAACGCGGGTTATTTACAACCCCTCCCGAGTAACCAATTTGGAAGAAACATAATTTACTAAGCTAAACTTACCTGAATATAGAAATAGTCCAATCGCAGAAAGTCAATGACAGGTAGACTACCAAGAAGCGTGACCAATTTCGAAGGTCGTGCTTGCTTAAATACTGGCACATCCATTTCCACCAACAAATAAATTGAAACTTTAAAGAGTTTAGGAGTGTTTTTGAAACAAATGGAACTGAAATGGCCTTCACAGCATAAGAATTTAAGACGAGGAGCGTCGATTTCAAGGCAATCTAAACTGGTGGAGCATCCAACTGTCAGTCGTTCAAGTAGCCGGCAACTAGAGATTAAACTCGAAAGTACATCACCAGTAATAACAATTTCACGAAGCTCAAGGCTAAGGAGCTTTTTAAATCCTTTGAATGCAGGAGGCGGCTTAATCATACAACAACGAAGATTCAAACGCTTAAGTTGTTGGCATGAAAACAGCGATGATGGTAATTTATAAGGTTCACCCTTCCAAATGAGAAGGATGGATTCCTGGATTTCATTGTTTGAAACAATAAGTATCAGCGGATCAATCTCGGAATGACTTTCGATCGAAAAAAGCAGTGAAAACTTGACTATTGGTGCACGATGAAATAACATAATATGATAAATAGTCATCATAAGCTTGTTCTTCTCTTTTCTGAGCACTCCTTTGCAGAATGTATCATCAAATACAAGTTGGGAAAGTTTCGTCCACGTATATCTCCATGTCTTTGACAAAACACTAGTACTCACCGCTTCTTGTATTGACAAACGCATTAAGATTTTTTCTAAAATATTGTCTGAGAGATTACTGATTATGTCTGAATTTAAGCCATGCATGTTCTTCATGTTTCCAAATATTCTTAGTCTTATGACAATCAGCAAGCATAACCAAATAGAAGCATCGAACACCCCATGTTTCTTATTACATTTCCTGAGATCAAATAAAAAATAAAAAAATTAATGATTCTACCTAAATTTAAGATATAAAGCAAAGAGAGGATACGGTCCATCTTAACATGTTATATTTTCATTAATTACTTTAAATTTTCTACAATAACCAGTAGGTATTGTAAGATTTAATAATACATGTAATCATAATAATAATGCGGAATTAAACTTAATAGGATCTTAAATTCAATACAACTGAAGAATAAAACGAACATACCTTTGTCAGCCATTGAATTAGAGAAGTTGAGAAAATACCCCTAATAGTTGAACCTTGAATTCTTGGCTCACCTTCTTCTCTCTGTCTCTCTTAATTAGGATGACTATAAAACTTAGAGGGATAGAACTTAATTAGGATGACTACAAAACTTAGAGGGATGGAAAAATACTCATGATATGAAAGGGGAATCACCCATCCTTATATAGAGGAGAGAAGAGGGCCAGATAAACTCTATCATAATAATTTCTAATCCATCAAGGTTTCCTTCTTATCTTAGAAGAGTGATTATATTAAAATTCTAATTACTGAACTTTATATATAATATTGACTTTATCTAATTGTGAAGTCCAAATAAATTAAAACATGTAGATATATGTAGGCTATTGGGCCACACTAGAAAATAAATCCAACATTCTCCCACTTGGCCCATTAAGCCGATTATGATGCAATTATGAGTTTTTTTTTTTTTTTCAAAATATGCAATTTATATAAAAAAAAATTTGACTCATTGGATTCCACACTAAAAACTTTGACACGTGATCACGAATTTTAAAAATAGCCAATAATTTCAGATATATTAGAAACTATAATACTGTGATTATTTCAAATCACCAATGTGAGTCATGGCGGTTATATAACATTTATGTCATATTTCCTTCTATGTACTATACCATCGATAACCTTCACCAATCCAGTCCATTATCGGGATATATAATTATTTGCCTGAAATTCCCCTGTAATTTGTCTTGTTAAGACATTTCCTGTTTATCAATATTCAATTTAATGTGTACACACACTTTTAGAAATAGGAAAATTAGAAACAAAATTGTTATTGCGCAAATAGTGTCAAATAAAAATAAGCACTCAGGATTAACCATACACATCAAGGGTTGTTTAAAAGACCCATCCTGATAACATGCTTTTTGTATGTCTTTGGTGACAATCCCTTTGTGAATGGATCAGCAATCATAAGAGAGGTGCTTAAGTTTTCAATTAACAGTTGTTGTTTCTGGACTCTTTCTCTAACAACTAAATACTTTACTTCCATGTGTTTGGAACCACTGGAGTACTTTCCATTCTTAGAGAAGAAAACTGATGCGGTATTGTCACAATATATCTTCAGCGGCCTGGCAATTGAGTCAACAACACCAAGTCCTGAGATGAAATTTCGCAACCACAAAGCATGATTTGTAGCCTCAAAGCATGCCACAAACTCGGCCTCCATAATAGATGAAGCAATAGTGGACTGCTTCACACTCTTCCATGAAATTGCTCCACTAGCTAGTAGAAAAACAAAACCCGATGTAGATTTTCTACTATCAAGGCAACCAGCAAAATCTGAGTCTGAGTATCCAATCACTTCTAATTGTTCTGATCTCCTATAGGTGAGCATATAGTCTTTTGTTCTTTGAAGATATCTCATAACCTTCTTCACTGCTTTCCAATGTTCCATTCTAGGATTACTTTGGAATCTTCCCAACATTCCAACTGCAAAACTAATATCTGGCCTGGTACATGTATGGGCATACATCAAACTCTCCACAACTGATGCATATGGAATGTCCTTCATTTGTTTTCTTTCCAAGTCATTCCTTGGACACTGTTTTTCACTTAATTTATCACCCTTCATGATGAGTGCATCACCGGCTGAACAAAACTACATATTGAATCTCTCCAAAACACGATCAATATATCCTTTTTGAGATAGTCCTAGCAATCCTCGAGATCGATCCCTAAAGATCTCTAGGCCAATAACATAGTTTGCCTCACCCATATCGACCATTTTAAAGTTCTTGGAGAGATATTCCTTGGTTTCATGCAATAAGCCAAGGTCATTACTAGCTAACAAAATGTCATCCACATATAGCACCAAAATAATGAACTTGCTCCCCACTAACCTGCAGATATATGCACTGATCAACTGCATTTTCCTTAAATCTGAAAGAGGTAATGGTATCAGTAAACCTTAAATACCATTGCCTGGAAGCTTGTTTAAGGCCGTATATGGATTTCTTTAATTTGCAAGCTAAATGTTCTTTACATTTCTTTGCAAATCCTTCTAGTTGCTCCATATAAATTTCTTCATCCAAATTCCCATTTAGAAAAGCAGTTTTCACATCCATTTGATGCAACTCTAAGTCATAATGAGCTACAAATGCTAGGATGATTCTAAGCGAGTCCTTCTTAGATACTGGAGAGAAGGTCTCTGTATAGTCTATGCCTTCTTTTTGAGTAAAACCCTTGACAATAAGTCTGGCTTTAAATCGTTCGATATTGCCTTTTGCGTCACGCTTGGTCTTGAAGACCCATTTACACCCGACCTTTTTGCAGTTATTAGGCAATTCGACGAGATCCCAAACACTATTCTATTCTATGGATTTTAACTCTTCATTTATAGCATTGACCCATTTAGAAGAATCATCACTATTTATGGCTTGTTAAAATGAGACTGGATCTTTGTTAATCCCAATATCAAAATCAGATTCCTTTAGATACACCATGTAATCATCTGGAATGGCAGGCTTTTTTTCCCTCTGAGATCTTCTCAGAACTGCCGGTTGTGGTGGTTCTACAATATTTTCAATGGTGATATCTTCATGAAGTGGTGAAACATAAGGTGGTGAAGGATTTTCATTATGTTGTTCATTTTCCTCAGCCTCTGGAATAGTTTGAGGTACAACAATTTTTCAATAAGGGTCAAATGTTGGGACATCCACCCTAATTTTCTCGAAATTCACCACTCGTGTTTTCTCACTCCCACTAATTTCACCATTCTCTAGGAATCTAGCATTACCAGTCTCCACTATCCTCGTACTGTGATTAGGACAATAGAATTTATATCCTCTAGACTTATCTGGATAACCAATGAAATATCCAGATATTATTCTTGAGTCCAACTTTTTCTCTTGTGGGTTGAAGATTCTTGCCTCTGCTGGACAACCCCAAATATGCAAGTGTCTCAAGCTAGGTTTCCTACCAGTCCATAACTCAAAAGGAGTTGTTGGGACTGCCTTACTAAAAACCCTATTTAAGATATACATTGCAGTCTTTAAAGCTTTACCCCCACAGTGAAATAGGTACAATTGAGTAAGTTAACATACTCCTAACCATATCTTTAAGTGTACGATTACGCCTTTCAGCAACTCCATTTTGTTGTGGCATACCAGGCATTGTATATTGAGCACGAATGCTTTTCTTTTCTAAGAATTTGGCAAATGGGCCAGGATTTTGGCCTGACTCATCATATTTACCATAATACTCACCACCCATGTCTGATCTCACTATTTTAACCTTTCTATCTAATTGTCTCTCGACTTCAGTTATGTACACCTCAAAGATGTCAACAGCCTGAGACTTTTCATGAATTAGATACACATATCCATAACGTGAGAAGTCATCTATAAATGTGATAAAATATTTTTCACCACTAAGACATGGGATGTTAAGTGGCCCGCAAATATCTGTATGAATTATCTCAAGAAGTTCATTACTTTTTGTGGCACCTTTCTTAGTGTGTTTGGTTTGCCTTCCTTTAATGCAATCTACACATATCTCAAAATCAGTGAAATCTAGGTTTTCCAAAATCCCATTCTTCACCAATTTTTTAATTCTATTTCTAGAGATATGCCCCAACCGTCTATGCCACAAGATTGAGGATTTTTCATTAATTAGACCACGTTTTAAACCAATATTCGAATGCAGAGTTACTAATGATTGTGCAAACTCATGATTTAAGGTAATTTTATATAATCCATCACATAAATTACCAGAACCAATCATTATTGAATTAAACATTAAATTGAGTTTTCCACAACCAAATAAAACTGAATATCTAACACGATCTAATTTGGATAACGAAACTAAATTCCTAGAAATTGAAAGAACATAAAAAGTGTCTTCTAGATCCATCTGATGACCCGTCTCTAAGATCAGTTAGTAAGTTCTTACAGCTATGACTTCAGCTTTGAGACGGTTCTCCATATAGACAAATCTTTCACTTTCCTTCGGTTTCCTGGTTGAGAGGTATCCCTGCATGCCATTTGTAATGTGGGTCGTGGCCCCAGAGTCAATCCACCAAGTATTAGAAGGTACTTCAGCAAGATTTGATTCATAACAAACAAAAAAAAATTTCTTACCTTTCTTTTCGAACCAAGCCTTTCGCTTACTGCAGTCTTTCTTCATATGTCCCTTTTTGCCACAAAAGTAGCATTTGACAGTGAAACCATTTTGAGCCTGATTTTCTTTCCCAGGTTTATTCTTTTTCTTTGGTGTATTTTTCTTTGATTTTACAAACTTACCTTTCTTTTTCTTTATAACTTCATGAGTTACAGCCAATGCAGTTTGACGTCCTTCCTCCCTCAACCTGACTTCCTCCTGAACACACATATTAGTCAGCTCATTCAAATTCCACTTATCTTTATTGGTGTTATAGTGAATTTTGAATGCGCCGAACTGTGATGGAAGTGAGTTGAGAATAAACTGCACGAGGAAAGTTTCATCAACTTGCATTCCTAAAGTTTTAAGCTTTGTAGCTTTGTCAGCCATATTGAGGATGTGATCCTGAACTCCTCGGTTGCCATCATATTTCATTGTTGTCAATTCAGCCATAATAGTGCCAGCAAGTGACTTGTCAGCAGATCTAAATCGATCTTCAACAGCCTTTAAGTATTCCAATGCATTAACAGTTTGAGGTAAGGAGGTCTTGATGTTATTTGCAGTGGTCATCTTCATGAACATCAAACTGAGTCTATTGGACCTTTTCCAAGATTCATTAAATCCAATGAAATACAAAAATATGTTGAATTTTGTATCTAGATTAAGTTTTTGATGTGGCATATGATATTTGATACAAAAACTTACAACTCATAATTAAACACATAACTCAAAATTCTATTAAAGCTCATTAAAAATTTTAAAAAATTCGAAAAATATTTTTTATTGAATATATAAAAATTAACATGTGTCAATTGTTAAAAAAAAAAAATCACTGTTCCAGTCAACCGGTGGGACGATCGGTTAGTCCAAATTTTTCTACCTTCGACCAAGTTTTCAAAAGTGAGCATGGAATTAATTTTTGAAAGCTGCAAACAAACACCATAAGCAAATCAAAAGGTGGAACTAAAGTTCCAAAACCCTTCCAAACACAGCCATACGATAGTCTTGTATTTTAATAAGTGCTATTATTTTGAACATTTGATTTATTAAATTTTAATTCTCATATTTAAAGTATTTTACAAATAATTTACCCTTACAAAAATGTTTTGAATACTTAATAAGTTGGTAATATAAACATTTACATTAAATAAGTTTGATAGTGTGAATGTTTCATGATGTAAACATTTACACTATCAATATAAATATTAATGCATGTTTCATCGTATTATTATTAAAGTAGAAAGTTTGGAATCTCTAGCATTTTTCTTATTATTAAGCTATTATTATTAAGATTATTTTGATAATTATGTCACTCATAAAATTTATTAGAACATAAAAATAATAATTTAGATTAAACAGAACATAAGTAGGTAAAATGAAATTTATAAATAAATACTTTTTTTTGTATATGCCTTCCTCTCATTTACTTTTCTTTGCAAAAACCTATTTTCTTTCTTTTTAGGAAAAATTACTCATAAATCCTATTTTGATAAATGTTGCTCTAGTTAGTCCTGAGTGTTTTTTCTTAAACCATTTAGTCCTTTTTATTTTTGGAATGATATATGTTTTTGGTATATTATATACGGTGTTTACATTTTTACCCCTCCCAATCTCGCCAACAATGGCAGCCATCACAACCCTAATCTCTCTCTCTCCTCCTCTTCCTCAACACTGAAACACACCCAAAAGAGATTTCAATCGCTTGTCGTTGATTTCACGGTGAATTAAGGCCTTGGATGCATTGCGATCTTCAATCTTTTCGTTGTTTCGGATGGGAAGAAGATTCTGGGTCGCGCCGTCTCTGGTTATTGACCGTTGAAGAGGGAAGAAGAAATCAGTGGGGAAGAATTTGTATTGAAGACCTGCCATGAAACTGCACAAAACTTGGAGAGGAGATAGTGAAATTTGAAATATGAAAATTAATGGTGTTCGATCAGATTGGGTGTGTTGGTGTTCGATCAGTTTGATGGTGATGGATTTGCCGCCGTTGACGGTGGGTTTTGATGATGATAAGCGGCGGCACAAGGTGATTCAAACATCAGATTGATGATTTAGTTTATTGATGATGTAGTGTATTCAAACATCAATTGATGATGTAGTTTATTCAAACATCAGATTCAAACATCTGATAAGCGACGCTGCTGATGTATGTCGGCTCATTTTTTGCTGATGTAGTTTATTCAATTGATGATGTATGTCGATGTTTGCTGATGTAGTTTATTGATGATGTTAAAGATGGTCAATGTTGATGATGTTTGAACATGGTCGATGTTCGATGTTTGTTGAAGATTTTCGATGTTTGTCGATGTTCGATGTTTGTTGAATGTTCTTGTTGTTGATGTTCTTCAATGTTCTGAATGTTTGGAGAATGTTCGATTTTTGTTTGTTGATGTTCGATGTTTGTTGAATGTTCTTGTTGTTGATGTTCTTCAATGTTCTGAATGTTTGGAGAATGTTCGATGTTTATTTGTCGAAGTTCGATGTTTGTTGAATGTTCTGAACATGGTCGATGTTTGATGTTCTTGAACTTCTTGTTGTTAACAGTGGGTTTGTTGAATGTTCTGAATGTTCTTGGATGGTGGATGGTCGATGGTCTTCATGTTTATTAAAATGGTCTTCATGTTTCAGAAACATGAATGTTTCTGAATGTACTAATTGCAGGAGTCTTAACTAATTGTTCTTCAACGTTCACAATGTTTTATGATGTGTGCTAATGTTGCTGATGTTTGTTTGATGATGTTGAAGGTGTTGCTGATGTTTGGAGAATGAGGGAAATTAAAAAATGTCTACAGTAAGCTTTTTGGGTAATTCGGTAAATTATAAATAAACACCAACCCGAAATTACCCCCTCAATTATTGACCTAGACGCCTAAAAAAATGGGTACTAATGTCTTTACACATAAAATAGGACCTATTAGTCCAACAAAAAACCGTCGGGACTAAATGGGTTAACATTCCTAAATTAGGGATTTAATGGTGCTTTCCCCTTCTTTTTATTATCATCAATACTTACCAATTAATAAATGGATATTATTACCTATTTTATATTAAAATATATATTGTATCTTATTTATTTTTATATTATCACACCATATACATTAATTCTGATTTCTTTAATCATACAACAATTAATTGGATCCATGGAAGATAAGGTTCTATGCTATATTAAAATCCTCCCCATATATAGGCCTCCAACTATGGTAGGAAATTATTAATTTTAAATATTTTACCCAAAAAATATTAGCATATATGGTCATATTAGTTAGAAAGTACAGTCAATTCTAGTGATTAAAATTAATGATTTTAAATTTTATACCTAAAAAATTTATTAAATGCAAGAAAGAGTCTATTCCATTTTTTAGTAAAATCAATTCCAATGGTGCTAGTCAACCTACATAATACATCTACTAAAACTTTTAAATTATCAATCTACATAATACATTTACTAAAACTTTTAAATTATTTCATTCAATTTTCTCAAAAGAAAATGCAAGCTTTCCATTTCTTTCTTCTCTTTTTTTTTTTTTCTTTTCTTTTCTTTTTTTTTTAAAATTTTTTTTTATGCAAAGACAAAATCATTAGTTCATAAGAACAAATACAAAAAATACACCTGGTCTCTAATTAGGGTTTGAATTGATCCGTGGAGTCTGAGCATTAAGATTGCAACACAAGCATTTTACGACAAACAAAAGATCAAATTTGTATACCCACTCACACCCCAATATTAGGCCCGTATAGACTGACCCAAAAGATGATGGCAAGTGTGAGTAAGTGGACAAATCATGGCCTTTATTTTGCTACCAAATACTGACAAGTCACAATCTTGATCCCCTAACTATGCAATCCACTTTAAAATTCAATTGGAGACAAGCTAATATCAATACAAAACGAGATTAATACAATACATCACTTAGCTAGAAAAAAACAAAAAACAAAAACAAAAGCTGCTACATTGTGTTTCATGAGTAGATTTGAGAAGGAATTTGAAAAAAAAATATATATATATAAATGAAATGTGAATAAAATATATACATATATTTCACTTAGTTTTACACACTTTTTTTCTTTTTCTTTTCAAATGCCTCCCAAAATCTCTCAACCAAACACAACATAACACTATGTACATGCCCAAAAAAATCATAGACTAGCTTGTATCTAAAGCGAAAGAGCGAATGATATCAAATGCGTAAGAGAAAGAATTCTTGATCTCAGCTGCAAGAGTAGCTCGGTGCAGAAGACATCATGAAGCTCTGAAGAGTTAAACCAAACTGCTGCTGCAACAACGCAAGTCCCGGGCAAAGGAGCAAAAATCAAAATAGCAAAGGAGCAAAAATCAAAATATGAACGAGCAGCCACTGCATCGATATCCCTCGACCCTGCTAGCTGCCCAAACAAAGATAAGTCATTAGTGGATAAATTAACATGCAAATAATGATGAGAATGTACTGAATAATAAAAGGTTCAAAAGCATGACAAGGCATTTTAACACCAATATCCACTTGAGAAAAAAGGACTTGACAGTTCAACAGAAAAGTATTGAGACACAGGTGAGGCCGGTCATCATTAGAGGGGAATTTGTAAAATGAAAGAATTTATTAGATCTACTAGTCTTGCTAATCCTAGAATAAACAAAAGAGGAGGGGTGATGAAGTGTTATTGAAAAAGTTTTAAAAATTAACCCTAAAAAATAAAAAACGAAGACCTCGTCATGGTCACCCTTACGAAGAGGCAAGTCATTCTTCTCTAGCTATATACCAATTGCCAAAAGAAGGGCAGACCATAAAAAATGGAAACAAAGGCAAATGGAATCTCGCGAAGAACCTACCGGTGCTCCTTCGTGCAACTACTCAATAAAGCCCAATCCAGTACAGGAAGGGAAGAGAGTTGGGATGGAGACCTACGTTCAAGGTTCTGAAAAGTGGTTGTGGTCGCCGTAACGGTGGCGGTGGCGGTGGCGGTGGCGGTGGCACGGTTGCGGTTGCGGGGTGTAAAGGCCATAGTGTAACGGTTGCGGTAACCGGAACCGTGAATTTTTTTATTTTTTGCACAATTTGAAAAAAAATTTACCGATACGCATACTTTTTTTCCATGATCATATTTATTGGGTTAAAAATAAATATTGATCAATTTTTGTAAATTTTTAAGTATGATCCAATATATTTCATATTTTTAAATCACTATAAATTGAGTTTTTTACATTTTATTTTAATAATTAATGATTTTATATTATACAAAAAATCAATCACTAATTATTATATATAAGATAAATAATGACAAAAGTAAGAGAATAAATAAAAGCCTAAATATATATATACACATATTTTAACCAAGCCAAATAAATAATGACCACACTTATTATTATTATTATTTTCAAACAATATATAGATAGACACACAAACAAAATAGTTTAGTGATAGCAGCTGAATAGAATAACATAGGTTTTACAACTTTAACAAATCAATAACATGTTCTTCATCTTCTCTCTTCTCTCTCTCCATCTTTTGCTCCTCCATTCTCTCTTTATCTTCACTCTTCTCTCTATCCCTCTTCCCCCATTTTTAGCTTTTTTTTGTGTGTTTTTTCGAAAGAAACAGTTTAGAACTGTTACGTAACGGTGCGTAACAGGCCGTTACGGCTGTTACGGCACCGTTACGGCAGCCGCTACGGCCAACACACCTGTAAATCTCAATCACACTGCAAAAGCGGCCGTAACGGATGGCGGTAACCGCCAAAACCATTACGTAACGGCGTTACGTAATGGTTGCGGCTGCTTTTTAAAACCTTGCCTACGTTACACAGACTCGTCAGTTTTGGCGAAGTACTCATGTCGATACAACACGACACGGGTATGGATGTGGAATCCGGCCGGGATATGGCATGGAGAAAGTGGATACAAGGCATACCTACGATCAGGGCTGAGATCATCTTTGTTACACTCTTTTCTCCCACTGTCAATCTCGATTGTCTTTGTCTCTCAGGGCATCGATCATCTTTGTCACTCTCCTCTCACTGTCAATCTCGATCGTCTTCGTGTCTCTCTCTCTCTCTCTCTCTCTCTCCTTTCACTCTCGATCTCCTCTTCGTCTTTGTTTACTTCTCTCTCTCTTCGTCTCTATTTACTTCTCTCTCTCTTCGATCTATTCTCTCTCTCTCTCTCTCTCTCTTCCTCACTCTCTTCGCTTTAATATAATTTGTATGCCTAAAATAAAAAATTATTTATTTTATCATATATAATATAATTTATTTTATGCCTAATTATTTGTTATTTCTATTTTATTTTTTTAACAGAATTTATTATTTCTTAATGTTATCCCAGATAGGCAACCCAAGAGGGGAGGTGAATTGGGTTATTAAAAAATTTCACAGTATTAATATTAACACAATATTCAAAATTTGAATAAATAAAACAAACAGAATAATAATTATCAATATAAATGTAAGAGAGATAGAGAGAGAGAAAATCAAACACCGCAATTTATAGTGGTTCGGCACTCCGGCCTACGTCCACTCCCCACGGAACCTCCTTGAGAATTTCTTTACTATCAATTGGATAATTACACCACAAAGCTTGTGGATTTGGCACAGGACTTACTCTTATCTATTGAGCCTCACTCAACAATAAAAGCCTTACTCTTACAGAATCTCTCTAAAAATTAGGAATAAGAATAAGGGTAATTTAAACCCTCTTTTACAACAATTCTCTCACAAAGAGTAGATATGAAAGTGTAAGAACAAATGCTAGATTTAGATCTGAAAGTGAAAGAGCAGAATACTCAGAATTTTGGAGTTCACAGAAAAATTTTTCTCTTCAAGTTCTTGGTTCTTCTCCACATCCAACACTTCTATTTATACACAAAAATATACCCGTTGGACGCTCCTTGCTGACGTCATGGCTCACATCAGCGCGCTCCTGACGTCATCGCTTACATAAGCAGGCTCCTGATGTCATCGCTTACATAAGCACACTCCTTAATTTTAAATAGTCAGCAAATGATAAAACTGATTTTTTCTTTTTGTTTTGTCAAACATGGAGCCACCGTTTTTGTAGACAATTTAATACAAAGTTCACAACTTTCAAAAAATTAAATGATTTGCTCCATCTTGTTTATAAGATATATATATACATATATATAACTCCATCTTTTTCTTCTTGTTTGATTATAATATGATAGAATCAATGTAATGTAAAAAATTTAATAGCGCACGTGATGTATTCTGCATATAACGTTATATATGTTCTGATCAAATATTTGCATACACAGAAAAATCTCTTTAAATAATATTTATGATGGATCTAAAAATATATGCCCTCTTTAAAATATTGTACAAGTTGTAGAGATTTTAAACTAAATATATTTTACCACTCCATATCAATTTTGTCAAAACAAGACAACCCATAAATATTAAATTTGTCAAAATTATACAACCAATCAATCATTTTTATCAAAATTATATAACTAATTGATTTGTCAAAAGATGAATAGTAATTAACCCTATATTTCAAAAAGTGAATAGTAAATCTTTTGAAAATATTTTTATTTAAATAATATTTAACAAATATATATTTTGAACTAATCGTTTTGTCAAAAGATGAATAGTAATTAACCCTATTTTTCAAAAAGTGAATAGTAAAGCTTTTTATTTAAATAATATTTAACAAATATATATTTTGAACTAATCGTTTTGTCAAAAGATGAATAGTAATTAACCCTATTTTTCAAAAAGTGAATAGTAAAGCTTTTGAAAATATTTTTATTTAAATAATATTTAACAAATATATATATTTTAAAAAGATAATATTTTGTGTCAAATAATATGTATATTAAATAATATATTTTAGACATCATCAAAATTAAATAATATGATTAACAATCTCTCCCTTTTTGATGATGGCAATATGTGTATGGATTTGACACAAAATAAAATTGACAAAAATATTTGACAACTCTGCAACTTATAATTTTGAGAATTTTGATAACCCTGCAACATATAATTTTTAAAATCATATTTTTTCTCCCCCTTTGACATCATCAAAATAAAGATGAAGAGAAGAAACAAACACATTTGAAACAATAATTTGAGCGGCCAAAAATAAAATAGTGGGCCGTCTGTCTTGTCGGAATCAATGTGGGGATTGTGGAGCATCTCAAACGCAGGAAATATGGACAAACAAAAGATTTGAGCAGATATATCAGATATGCATCGAGTAATGGAGCAATGGAGTGTATAAAAAGTGATACAGATCAGAGGCAAAGATACAAAATCATCAAGTGTTTTGAGAGAAAAATTTGTTGTAGCTTCGTTTGTAATCATGTCATTCCTTACCTTGTCGATCAATGAGTCGGACCTGCATGAAGTGCCTGTAATGCAGGCGAATGAGAGAGTACCAGTGACACAGGCACATGCTATGCCTGTAAATGAGGGTTCGAGTGATATTAGCAATCGAAATGATTTCGATGCTATTAATAACACTATGGCTCTTAGTACACAAGCCATGACTGCAGTTACCAATATGGCGCGATGATTACAAGTAAGAGTATAAGAAAATCAGCAATGGAGAGATGAGGTGTGCTTGTTAAAACAACAAGTAGTTAATATGGCTAAGGAGAAGAAAGAGCTAAAAAGGAAAAATGCACAGTTGGAGAATGCAGTGCATTATTATGCAACGGTGATAATGCCAAGACTCACAGAAATCGAAAATAGAGAGAGACATGTAAAAGAGGCTCATGAAAAGTTGTTGAGAGAAATGAAAAAGAAAAAATCCGTGAAGCCTTCTGAAAATTTACATGTAATCGAGTAATATTTTCTTTTTATGAAATAAAATTTCGAGCATTTCTTCCTTATCTATTTATTTATTTATTTGATTTTTGTTATAATTTTTTTTTTTTTTTTTTAAATTCTGTATTCACAAAAAAAATTATATTATTTGTTGGTGCAGATAAGGAGTATGGCAGATAAGAAAAAAAATGTATATATACTCCCCCTAAAATTATGCACAGAGTCTCCCCCTAAATTAATGCACTAGAAATTGAAGAAATAAATTACCAATCTATAACACCAAAGGCCCTTAAGATCTGGCCATAAACAACTACACCAAGTGCACTAGCATAAAAGGAGAAAATAAAAACAAAAACAAATACTTCAATCAAGGTAGAAGCATCCAATATTAAATCTAAGAGAATTTGGAGCACATATAACAAGTAAAAAAATACAACACAGTGCAACAATAATTTTATCATGTTGATCGGTGAGGACCTTGATGCTCGGAAGAAATGGAGAAGAGTGGATAGATCGGTGGCGAATTTTTGTAGATTGGCAATGGATCTTGATGGATCAGTCACGGATCTTGGTGGATTGGTGATGGAGCTTGACGGATCGGATGGTGATGCAGAATTTTTTTTTTTTTTTTTGTAGAAACGATGATGGGGTTTGAATATTGGTGAGGATTTGGGTGGATGGTGATAGTGATGAAAGTGATTTTGTGGATGGTAGAGATGATTGTAGATGATGGTGATTATGGAGATGAAGTCATGAGGAGGAAGGAGAAAGTGAGGCCGAGAGAAAGTGAAAGTAAAGGAGAGAGTGGGTGAGAAGATAGAGACGAAGGAGAGAGAAATTATATATATAAATATATTTATATTATTATTGTTATTATTTTTTATAATAATTATTATTATTACAATATTTATTTTATTTAATTATTTAAAAAAAATATTTTTTAATATAAACATTATATGGGAGTATTCATCATACCAAGTTCTGTTCTAATATAACAAAATTGTTCTTCATTTAGAGGCTTGGTAAATATGTCAGCTAATTGACAATTTGTAGGCACAAATTCGAGTTCAATGTCACCTTTGAGTACATGATCTCTTAGAAAATGATGCCTTATTTCAATGTGTATAGTGCGTGAGTCTTTGAATAGGATTTTTTGAAAGATTAATGGCACTTGTGTTGTCACATTTTATAGGAATTTTGTCATAGTGAAGTCCAAAATCTTGAAGTTGTTGTTTCATCCAAAGCAATTGTGCACAACACCCAGCGGCGGCAATGTATTCTTGGCGGTTAATGAGAGCTAACGAGTTTTGTTTTTTGCAAAACCAAGAAGTGAGAGAGTGTCCAAGAAAATGACAAGTGCCACTAGTGCTTTTTCGGTCAAGTCTACATCCTGCAAAGTCGACATCTGAGTAACCAAAAATTTCAAAAGTGGTTCCCTTAGGATACCAAAATTCCAAATTTGGAGTGCCAACAAGAAATCTGAAAATACGTTTGACTGCGGTGATGTGTGACTTTTTTGGTGCAAATTGAAAACGTGCACACATACAAACACTAAACATTATATCGGGTTTACTTACAGTAAGATAGAGTAGGGAACCAATCATACCTCGATATTTCTTTTCATCTACAGGTTTACCTTGCTCATCTTTGTCGATTTTTATTGATGTGCTCATTGAAGTTGCTACGGGTTTTGATGATTCCATTTCAAACCTTTTGAGTAGATCTTTGATATATTTCGTTTGATTTAAATGTATTCCATCATTAGTTTGTTTAATTTGTAGACCAAGGAAGTAATTTAATTCTCCCATCATACTCATTTCAAACTCACCCTGCATGTCTTTAGCAAACTCTTTGCACAAATTTTCATTAGTAGCACCAAAAATGATATCATCAACATAAATTTGAACAATTAGCATATCTTCGTTTTTTATTTTTATAAAAAGTGTTGTATCAATTTTTCCTCTACAAAAACCTTTGTCAAGTAGAAAATTACTCAATCTTTCATACCATGCTCTAGGAGCTTGTTTCAAGCCATATAAAGCTTTTGAAAGTTTGAAAACATGATCCGAGTATTTATGATTTTCAAAACCGGAAGGTTGTTCAACATAGACTTCCTCCGAAATATACCCATTTAAAAAAGCACTTTTAACATCCATTTGATATAATTTAAAATCTTTAAAACATGCAAAAGCAAGTAACATTCTAATAGCTTCAAGTCTAGCAACTGGTGCAAAAGTTTCATCAAAATCAATTCCCTCTTCTTGATTATAGCCTTGAGCTACTAATCTAGCTTTATTTCTAGTAACAACTCCAGATTCGTCCATTTTATTTCGAAAAACCCATTTTGTACCAATAACAGGATGATCCTTAGGTCGAGGGGTCAAAAACCAAACTTCATTTCTTTCAAATTGATTTAATTCTTCTTGCATTGCTAAAATCCAGTTTTCATCATTTTCAGCTTCTAAAAATGATTTTGGTTCAATTTGTGAAACAAATGCTAAGTTACCACAAATATTTCTAATAGAGGAACGAGTTTTTATACCTTCCGCCGCATCACCTATGATGAGGTCTTTGGGGTGGCCGTGAGCATACTTCCATTCTTTTGGTAGATTTGAGTCACTTTCTGGAAGAGCATATATTTCTTGAAGTTTCTCCATTGTCATTTCTTCTTCTTGTTCGCGTAATGGTTTTTCTTCATTTTCCTTTTTGTAAATGCTCTCCATGCTTGGTTGATTTTCTACAATATCATTACTCACAAGATTCTTGGAAATAATATCGTTAGATTCATCAAAAACAACATGCATGATTCTTCAACAAGTAGAGTTCTTTTATTGAATACTCTATAAGCTTTACTAGACATAGAATAACCAAGAAATATAGCCTCATCCGATTTAGCATCAAATTTTCCTAAGTTATCTTTATTGTTATTTAATACAAAGCATTTACAACCAAAAGCACGCAAGTGACTAAAATTAGGTTTTTCTCCTTTCCAAAGTTCATAAGGGTTTTCTTAAGAATATGTCTAATCATGGCACGGTTTATAACATAGCATGCAAGGTGTTAATGACTTCCGCCCAAAAATTATTTAGGTAAATTATTTTCACAAAGCATAGTACGAGCCATTTCTTCAAGAGTTCTATTTTTTCTTTCAACCACACCGTTTTGCTGAGGAGTCCTAGGGGCTGAGAAATTATGATCTATTCCTAAGTTATCACAAAACATAATAAAATTATCATTTTCAAATTCTCTACCATGGTCACTTCTAATACTACAAATATTAAGATTTTTCTCATTTTGAATTCTTTTACAAAGTTTTGAGAAATTATAAAAAGCTTCATTTTTGTGTGCTAAAAATAATACCCATGTATATCTAGTATAATCATCAACACAAACAAGGGCATAAGATTTTCCTCCTAAACTTAATGTTCTAGATGGTCCGAATAGATCAATATGCAAAAGTTGAAGTGGTCTAGTAGTTGAAACAATATTTTTGGATTTAAAAGAAATTCTAGTTTGTTTTCCAAATTGACATGCATCACAAAGTTTATCTTTTTCAAAAACAATTTTTGGTAATCCTATGACTAACTCATTTTTTGAAAGTTTGGAAATTAAATCAAAATGTGCATGTCCTAATCTTCTATGCCAAAGCCAACCATTATCATTTATAGCAGATAAACATTTAATATTAGAATGAGAAGACAAATCGTGCAAATCAAAGACATATACATTCTCATGTCTATAACCTATAAATAAAGTTTTATTTTCTAGAGTGTTTTCAATAGTGCAATGCGTTTTCTCAAAAATAACTCTATAACCTTTATCACATAATTGACTAATACTAAGCAAGTTATGTTTTAAACCTTCAACAAGTAAAACATTTTCAATAATAGGAGAGGGATTTTTACCAATACTTCCTACACCAATGATTTTACCCTTGCTATTGTCGCCAAAAGTCACATATCCCCCATCCTTTGGTTGGAGTGTGGCGAACATAGCTTTATTTCCAGTCATGTGCCTCGAACATGCACTGTCGAGATACCATCTATCGTTACTGGATTTTGTCTTAAAGCATACCTACAAAAATTTGATTTCTCTATTGGTACCCATTTTTTCTTGGGTCCATAAAAGTTAGAATTTGACACTCTTGAGATATCCTTAGGGACCCACATCTTTTTTATTTTAGCAAAAGGATTTCTTTTAATAGGACATGAAGGTGAAATATGACCTTTTGTTCCACAAAAATGACATGTGAGATGAGAGTGATTAGAAGATGCATATACAAAGCCATTTTTTGCAGTTTTTACTTTTGAAAAAGGTTTATATCCAATTCCGGCTCTACCAAAAGTGCGGTTTTGATTTTTAAGAATTTTATCTAAAGTCTCTCTACCTTGAGTGAACTTTGAAAGAGTAGTTTTCAAGTCTTCAATATTTTCTTTCAAAATAATTTGCTCATTTTTTAAAGACTCGTTTTCTTTTTGCAATACAACTAAATGTTTTTCAGAAATTGAAGACTCTTTTTGAATTAAAATCTCATTTTCCTTTTTCATTTTCGTGGCTTCATTTTCTAAAACATTTATCTTGGAAGTCAATGATTCATTTTCTTTTGATAAGCTTGAAATTACTTTCTTTTGACAATTATTTTTCAAACTAAGTTTCTTAAATTCAGTATGTAATTCATCAAAAGCTAATTGTAATTCATCGAATGTAAAAGATTCATCATTTACCTCATTTTCATTTCCAAGTGCCATTAAACATAGATTAGCAACCTCGTTTTTGCAAACTTCGGTTTCTGTGTCGCTTTCATCACTATCTTCTCCCCATGCTGCAATCATAGCTTTCTTCTTGTCCTTCTTGAATTTTTTCTTAAGTTCGACATTCGATTTGTAATGTCCAGTTTGTTGCATTCAGAGTGTGTTACTTCAGATTTTTTGTGATTTTCTCCTCTTTGAAAATCCCTGTTGTTGAAGTCTTTTCTGAAGAAATTTCGTACGCCTTGTTTCTTTTTCACAAACCTTTGGAACTTTCTAGTGATGAATGCCATTTCCTCATCCTCATCTAAATCATCTTCCTCTTGATGTTTCGAAGTGGATTTGAAGGCTATTCATTTCTTCTTGTTGTTGTCCTCCTCTTCTTTTCCTTCTTGCATTATGAGCTCATGAGTTAAGAGAGATCCCATTAACTCATCTAGACTTAGCTTTGATAAGTCCTTGGCTTCGGTAATGGCAATGACCTAAGCACTTTTCTTACAATTTCAGCATTAGTATATATTTTGCCAAGAGAAGTTAAACCATTAATAATATCAGTAGAACGAGTAAACATTTGAGGAATAGTTTCATCAGGCTTCATTTTAAAAAGTTCATAATTATGGACTAGCAAACTGACTCTAGATTCTTTAACTTGTTCGGTTCCCTCATGAGTCACTATAAGCTTGTCCCAAATTTCTTTTGCGGTTTTACAAGTGGAAATTCTATTGAACTCGTTGGCATCTAAGGCACAGTACAACATGTTTGTAGCTTTGACATTAATTTGGGCCAGTTTAGTATCTGATTCATCCCACTCATCTTCAGGTTTTGGTACCCTACGTCCATCTACAGTTTTGGTAGGAATTTTTGGACCATTGCAAATAATTTTCCAACATTCATAATCATTAGATTGAATATGTATGGTCATCCTAGTTTTCCAATAGCTAAAATTTGTGCCGCTAAATAGAGGTGGCCTATTAGATGCTTGTCCCTCGGGTAAGGAATAACTAGGGGTTGCCATGATCTACTCTAAGACGGTTAAGTCACAGAAACTAGAGTTTAGGCTCTGATACCAATTGTTATCCCAGATAGGCAACCCAAGAGGGGGGGTGAATTGGGTTATTAAAAAATTTCACAGTATTAATATTAACACAATATTCAAAATTTGAATAAATAAAACAAACAGAATAATAATTATCAATATAAATGTAAGAGAGATAGAGAGAGAGAAAATCAAACACCGCAATTTATAGTGGTTCTAAGACCGCCTACGCCCACTCCCCAAGGAACCTCCTTGAGAATTTCTTTACTATCAATTGGATAATTACACCACCAAGCTTGTGGATTTGGCACAGACTTACTCTTATCTATTGAGCCTCACTCAACAATAAAAGCCTTACTCTTCTGAATCTCTAAAAATTAGGAATAAGAATAAGGGTAATTTAAACCCTCTTTTACAACAATTCTCTCACAAAGAGTAGATATGAAAGTGTAAGAACAAATGCTAGATTTAGATCTGAAAGTGAAAGAGCAGAATACTCAGAATTTTGGAGTTCACAGAAAAATTTTTCTCTTCAAGTTCTTGGTTCTTCTCCACATCCAACACTTCTATTTATACACAAAAATATACCCGTTGGACGCTCCTTGCTGACGTCATGGCTCACATCAGCGCGCTCCTGACGTCATCGCTTACATAAGCAGGCTCCTGATGTCATCGCTTACATAAGCAGGCTCTTGATGTCATCGCTTACATAAGCACACTCCTTAATTTTAAATAGTCAGCAAATGATAAAATTGATTTTTTCTTTTTGTTTTGTCAAACATGGAGCCACCGTTTTTGTAGACAATTTAATACAAAGTTCACAACTTTCAAAAAATTAAATGATTTGCTCCATCTTGTTTATAAGATATATATATACATATATATAACTCCATCTTTTTCTTCTTGTTTGATTATAATATGATAGAATCAATGTAATGTAAAAAATTTAATAGCGCACGTGATGTATTCTGCATATAACGTTATATATGTTCTGATCAAATATTTGCATACACAGAAAAATCTCTTTAAATAATATTTATGATGGATCTAAAAATATATGCCCTCTTTAAAATATTGTACAAGTTGTAGAGATTTTAAACTAAATATATTTTACCACTCCATATCAATTTTGTCAAAACAAGACAACCCATAAATATTAAATTTGTCAAAATTATACAACCAATCAATCATTTTTATCAAAATTATATAACTAATTGATTTGTCAAAAGATGAATAGTAATTAACCCTATATTTCAAAAAGTGAATAGTAAATCTTTTGAAAATATTTTTATTTAAATAATATTTAACAAATATATATTTTGAACTAATCGTTTTGTCAAAAGATGAATAGTAATTAACCCTATTTTTCAAAAAGTGAATAGTAAAGCTTTTTATTTAAATAATATTTAACAAATATATATTTTGAACTAATCGTTTTGTCAAAAGATGAATAGTAATTAACCCTATTTTTCAAAAAGTGAATAGTAAAGCTTTTGAAAATATTTTTATTTAAATAATATTTAACAAATATATATATTTTAAAAAGATAATATTTTGTGTCAAATAATATGTATATTAAATAATATATTTTAGACATCATCAAAATTAAATAATATGATTAACACTTAACTTTTTAAAACTCATCTTCATATAATAAATATATTTAAAAAATAACTATTTAACGTATCTCTGTATCTATATCCAAATTTGGATCCATATTCGCGTATCCGTAATTTTTAATTTTGAAGTGTCCGACCTTTAGATACGCACTCACACCAATACCCACATCTAAGTCCGTGTAACGTATATGGAGACAAATCCCAGCCCTATGAAGCACAGGCACGAACACGATATGAACATGCAAATTTTCAAAAAATGGGGGACACAACATGTTGAGAACACATTCAATATATATAATTAAATTTATTTATTATATGTCATAAAATTATAATTAAAAAAAAATCATTGAAAGGTAATAAAAATACAAAATAACACTATTAAAATTATAAAAAATAAATATTTCATTGATTTAAAAATTAGTTCCTATAATAAAATTAATAAACACATATTATTAAAATTAACAAAATTAATTAGCAACATAATAATAATAATCAAATAACAGAGGCAAAGAGAGAAAAGAAAAAATAAAATAAAATTAGAAAAAAAATAGAAGAGAGAGAGAGAGATCAAACAACATTTTGCGTAACAAATGCACAAAATAAAGTCATAATACCATTCGTATCATCATGTAATGATAATCCACAGTCAGATTAGCAATAAAAGGTAGGCAAACAAAAAAGGGTGAATTCTTCCCTATTTCATACACTAAAATTTACCCCATATGGTTTCTGTTACTAATCCTGTAATAGTACATGGTTTTTGTTACTATTCTTGTAATAGTAGTAGTAGCAGTAGTAGTAATAATAATGATGATGATGATACACTAAAATTACCGTTCATCTGGATTTAGATATATGACTTCTGCTTTCGGAGATGCTCTGGGAAATCGTGTCAACTCTTTTAATATCGTAAATCCTTTTCCATCATAAGTACCTTGATCGGCCAATATTGTCATCTTCTTGAGTATGGTTGAATGTGCTAAAAGAATCTTAACAAAGTGCATTTCAGGTTCAAAACCTGAAAAATGTTGCATCTTCACTTTTCGAAGCTGGTTCAAAGATAAATTTGTAAAGTCTTGCGCTTGCAAATATTCTACAACGGGATCCTTGATACGATCTAGCAGCTAGAAAAAATACAACACGATCATACAATCAAAATATTCCAAATATAACATTAAGCATAAAAAAATAAGAAAAGGACTTCTGCAGCAACTCACCCACATGCTGATTTTAAGTTTTTGTAAGTTGGGGGAGCTTTTAATCAAGCAAAGAGCAGGTACAGAATGGAAAAACTTGACCAATTCAGAGTCTCTGTCTTTCTCATGCTGTTTAACATTTGCATCCAAGGGAAACAAGGCAATTGAAATTGCTGCAAGATGGGTGGTACTTTTGAAAGAAATTAATTTGAAAAAGCCAAGAAAGCTGAAAACTTTGAGATTAGGGGCATTGATTTTGAGGGAGTCAAAACTGCTGCAATCATCTAACCTTGATTGTTCAAGCAGGGGGCAATTAGAGATGAAACTTCCAAAAGTTTCTTTTACAATAACGACATTCTCGAGTTGAAGGTTAACAAGCCTACTAAATCCCTTGAATGTAGGTGGTGGTTTGAATACACAAAAAGAAATATTCAAATGCCTTAGTTGTAGAAACGAATATAGGTGTCAAGGACATTCATGGTACAGGCCAATTGCAAGGTGAAGGGTGAACTTCTGGATATTTTTCTTCAACAGGATAAGGATCCAATTGTTTATATCAAGACAGTTTCCAAATGGGGGAACACACAGCTTGAAATTAATTAGTGGCCCTTGATGAAGCAATAGAACTTGGTAAATAATTGCCTTGAGTTTTCCATTTCCCCACGATTTTACGAAGAACTGATCATCAAATACCAGTTTTGGAAGTGTTACTCATTTGTACCTCCACCTGCTTGATAAGACACTTGTCCTCACTGCATCCCTTAATGACAAGTGCTTCAGAATATTTTCAGTGACATTAATTGGTAGATTGCTGATTATATCTTTAGTAGAGCTCTGAATCTTCTTCATTGTACAGTGTTTGAAGTCTACAAAAAATTAAAAATCAGGTAAAGCAATTAATCATACTATGAATTTCCATTCCAATTTAGTGCATCAATATAAAGGCTAGGATACAAGGAAGAACAAAAAGGTATATGTGTCTTGATTATATACCCACCAATTATAAAGGTTGAGTTAGTCAGCCACATAACATCTTTAGAACTCAAAAATGTTTCGAACCTCAATTAAAAGAGGTTGAAACTGTTTAACCAACTGGGACTAGTCTGATTGGCCAGAACCCCTGCACCACACTAGGAGGTCAAAGGTTCAAGTGTTGCCATAGGCAAGAAACCCGCCTCCCCTAGACTATGACCTTCAATGTGGCAAAAACAAAAAGAGAGATATTGAAATTATTTGCAAATTGCAACATTTTTGCCTTGATTATATGGAAAATTAAACAAACTACAGAGCTCTGGTGTTTTAACACACTTGTTTTTCTTATTTTCTTCAAATGGGTTAGCCCCCACAATTATGCTTAATTCAAAAGATTAGTGTCAAATAAACAGAAAGGGATTACAAAAAGTCTAATATTCACAATAAAATAGCAAATTCATGACAAAAGTTTGCCTTTTTTGCTTTCCAAACAATACCCACAACATTACTTCAATCCAGATATACCTACACTTGACCCAGATTGATATACAGTTTATTATAGAAAATTTTCGATAACAATTGCATTTTCATGAGAGTAATACTAATGGAGAAAATGAAGATAATCTAAACCCTAAAACCCTAACCCTAATTAAAGGCATTATACATAGGTGTTGTTTCGAGAGTTACCTCAGTGGGGAATCTGGAAACGATCGGATGAAGTGTAGAAAGAAACTACCCTTTTCCCGCTAAAGATAGTAGGGTTCTCTTTTTCAGCCAGCTCACTCTCAATCTCTCCCTCTCTATCTCTATCTCTATCTGTATCTCTCTCTCTCTCTCAAAAACACAATGATCAAACCATCAATGGGGTTTTATAAAATTTAGAATCAGACAAAATCATGAAAAGTTTTCAAATCAGAACTAGTCAAATGTAGTTTGCTTCGATTTGTAATCATGATTTTAAAAAATATTCATCTTGTTTGGTTTTCAGTAACTTTTTAAAAAATTCTTTTTTTTTTTCCATATTTTTTTTGATTTTAATGAATTATTTTAATAGTTTAAGTAATTTTTTTAATTTTTAAACACATTTAACATAAATACACTTAAAAATATAATATTTGTAAAAAAAAATTAAAAAATTTATTAAATATCAAAAATATATAATTAAAAAATCAGATATTTTTTCATATTTTTGTATATTTATTAAATTTTTTAAATATTTTTTCACAAATATTTTACTATTAAAATATATCTAAATACGGTGTATCTAGAAAGTAAAAAAAATTGTTTAAAATTTTAAAAATATTCACTAAAAATAAAAAAAAAACCACGAAAAATAAAAAATTCAATTTTCAAAAAACTGAAACTAAATACACTAATTATCATTATTGTCACCATCATCATCACAAAACATTGTACATTTGGCAAAAAAAAAAAAAAGTTTACCTTCATAAAATGGGTAAATTATAAATTTACTTAAAATATGAATTGCCCCATATGATTTGAAAAATTACAAATACCTCACTGTCAAAATTTTTTATTCAACAGAATTAATTGAAAAAGTGAATTTCTAACTTTCACCTATACAATAATAAAATTATTTGAATTATTAATTGAAATAAAATTTCAACATTATTAACAACTGTTAATTAACTTGATGATTTATTAATAAAAAAATCTATTTGTTATGAAATTAGAAACTTTAGAGGTATAATATTTCTAGAACCATAGGGGTAATTTATAATTTAAGTAAATCTCAAGGAGTATGTTTGTAATTTATCCTTTTTAAATTGAGACTTTTTTAGTTTAGAATTAAAAAGTTTGTTTGTAATTTTTATTTTTTTGATTTTTTTAATTTTTTAAATTTTTATGAAAGAAAAAATAAAATTATTATAATTTCAATGTCATATTTTATTTTATTAATTAATTAATTTATTTTTTTGGTTACTTTTTTTTAGTACCAATCTGAATTGCCAAATGAAGCCATTATTTATAGTAATTTGTTTAGGGATAGATTAGATGCAGATTAAATATTGTAATTATATTCTAAGTTCTATTAAATTAGTTGTTCATCTTTAATTTTTTTTAAATTATAGCAATGCGTTGATAATAATTGATAATTAGTTGACCAAATACAAAAGATGAGAGTAATCGTAGATTAACTAATTTTTCTTGTAAATCAACAATATATAGAATACTATCATTAATTTCAAGACGTAAATCAAAAATTAAAAGCATAACAAATAATATTTATATTGAATTGAGAAACCATAATACAAAATAAAAGAAAATTCACAATGGGTCACAACCGTGGAAGCAGATTGGACACAGGATTCACTGAGTACATTCACACGCTAAACACCCTCAAATTTGTTCACACTATATTTAATATTATATAGTAGTTTGTGAAAGCGTGTCTTCTTCAGAAGAATAATTGGTTTTTATAGACGGAGAGACTCGGATTTAAAATTGTTTAGAATTTGAGAATTTGCTTTCGCTTTTGTTCTTGAAAGACATTATTAGATTGTGTTTGTCGGTGGAGAATTCACTTTATAATTTGATATATCTTCTTTTGAAATTATTGTACAATAAAACTGTTAAAATTATATAGAGATTAAATAATGTACAAATTATTGAGATCCACGTCTTAACATATGTCTGAGTAGCAAATCAAAACTAGTAAAATTCAGTTCGATTGGATTTGTAATCATGATTTTAAAAAATATTATCATTATTGCCATCATCATCATCACAAAACGTTGTGTTTTTGACCCCAAAAAATTTTAGTTTACCTTTTTAAAATTGAGACATTTTTTAGTAAGAATTAAAAAGCTTGTTTGGGAATTTTTTTTATTTTTTTATTTTTGTAAAAAAAAAAAATTATTATAATTTCGATGTCATATTTTAATTAATTAATTAATTTATTTATTTATTATATACTTTTTTTTTTAGTACCAATCTGAATTACCAGATGAAGCCATTATTTATAGTAATTTGTTTAGATGATTGTTTCCGCATTTGCATGAGTAGAGGATTTTGTTTTGGTTCTAAACCAGACCGAATTGTGCATTATGAACACCAAATTAAACTTGATATAGATCAGTAGATTGGTTGGCCATTTTTTTGATTTTTTTTAGTCCTAATAATGTAAAAGGAAAACGTTATTTTAGGGATAAATTACAAAAAATATTTTTATTTGATTGAGTTATTAGAATTTATTTTTAAAAAGAATATCAAAAATTAAGTTGGTGAAAAATATAAAAAAATATATATTTATTATTTTTATATGATTTTCTCATGTTTGGGTAGAAATTATTCTTGAAAATTCAGAGGTATTTTGTTTGAGTTTATTTTTATCAAGCTAATTTTTAATTTTTGAAAACTTCTCATTAAACTGTAATCCAAGTTTGGGAAGACTAATAAGTGTATTTTTTTACTTTTCTTGTATTATGTGTAGAAAAAGTAGAGAGGAGATGTTGATTGATATGACCCAAAAAAGATAAAAAAATAAAATAAATACACTTTTTTAATTTAGCCAAACTTGACCTAAATTTTGAACTTTCCAATAATATGCTATTTACCCAAAAAGGTACAACAAGATAGAAGACCGTGGTCACATAACAAACCACATAACCACCAATTATTATTTGAAATTTTTTATTCTTATATAAAATTTATACAAAAAAACTTGATAAAAATAATGTGACAATGCTATTATTATAAATACATCATCTTTAAGAATGTTTTGTTTTGAAATGAAAGGTCCACGTCATTATATATGAAAATTATATATAAATTTTTTATTTATATAACAACTCATTATATTTTTTTTTATAAAATCAATGATTCATTCTATGTTTCTAACGTTGCATCAAAAAGTTAGAAACACAAAAAAATATGTTTCTAATCAAACTGGGATTATCTCAGCAGCCAGAGCCAATGTACAAAAAATAAAAACAAATAAAGAGAAAAACATTGGTTCCTATTTTAACCCTTCAACTACAGTCTACAGATGGTTTTTATTTCCAAACCAAAATGTTGCATCCAAATTCCAATCTTCAATAAGTGATTGCACTTCTCAACAATAAGCAGAATGAATTGGGGTTTCCCACTATCAAGCTAATTCAAATTTTACTTACCATTCCATAGGAAATCAAGTATAAATAACTTGAGATATGTTTTATGAACTTGTCATTCATAATCTGTAGTTGAAGAGTAAAATTTGTGATGGAATTCATATATTTTTCCTATACTTGTATTGATTGAACTTTTGAAGAGGTCATAGGAAAAACATTTCTACTAAAACTTCTAGGGCTCTCTACCAATTACAAAATTTGCCAAAGCACACCCTTCTTTAACAAACCTCAAAAGATGACCTTGAGAGCGTTTGTTTGCCTCTGGTTATCAGCAGTCTGTCCTTCCCGAGCTCAAGGGTGGCATTGCAACATATTTGGTACGACCCAAAAAGAAAAACTGTTAAAAAAAAAAAACTGAAGATTTCAAAGTTAGTTGCTGCTAGAAGTCAATTTCGAGGTAGAAAACCCTTAAACAAGAAGATTCCCAAACCACCAATCGCCAAAGTTAAAACCAGAGAAGCCCTAATTGGTTCAATGTCAGCCATTATGCTTTTCCTCTCCGTTCTTGCTTGGTGGCGTGACTGCTCTCTCAAGGTCTCACTGAAAAGACTACTAAGATTATCTATCTGATGCAAGATTTGACGTTGTCCACGAGCAATAGTTGAAATCTGTTAAAAAAATAATGGTGGGCATAGAAAATGAATCAATCAAGTTGATCAAAGGCAGGTGTTCAAAACTGTACCATGATGAATAGAAACAACTAAACTAATCAAATATGTGAAAGTCATTAACCATACTGCTTTATTTCTCTTTTCCCTTTACTTTTCCTTTCTCTCCATAAATCCAAGATCCAAATACAACATTAATGCATCTGATGTGTGGTGCTCATACCCATCCAAGGGATTGATGCATAACTTGATGGAACAATACACATCATTATCCCAAAACCATTTGAATACCACAATTTTTCAAAAAAAAAAGAGGGGGGGGGGGGGGGGGGGGGAACATTGATCTAAATATCAGTTCATATTGACATTTAATTTTGAATATCAATTTGGTCTGTCAAATGAATAATCCCACAATTTTATTTTTATTTTTTTAACCTTCAGTTGCATTTCAAATTTAGGAACAAAAATATTTGCTTGACATTGTAGGAGAAAAATCCAATTCATTTTTTCCCCTGGGTTTTGGAACTATGATTAGTAACTCCTTTCATGCAGATATTGCAACCACTAAAAGAGGTAAATGGTAAATTCAAATAGGAAACATGTAATGAGATTAATGCTGTTACCTCTTCCATTAAGGGAGATTCCTTTGCTAACTGGGAGGAAGACGACGAATTAGGCATTATAGATCCAGTCAAGGAACCGTCGCCTAAACTAGAGATGAAGTAAGAAGTAGGAGCAGATCCATTGCAGGCTTCAGCTTGCAGAGCCATGTTTTCTTGGTGCGGACACTCTCTTCTTTGGTTAACTTGGAATTCAGTTCTTCAATCCGAGATGTGAACTCATCCATCTGGTCATTGAGTGTGGAAATTTGTTCTGACAGCTGCGTGATAACTCCCTACCGGGAAAAAAAAGTGTCAGGTTTTCTGTCCATGTGAATAATAAATAATTAATGATTTAGTTTGGTTAAATGTAAAGGAGTATTCTTTTGGAAGCCCATGCATCAATCTCCTTCATAATGGTACTTCATGAGCCTTCGAAGAATTAAAGCGAAGAGGATATGGTGCACAGATTTCTCTCTTGTTGAAGCCACCGGTTTTGAAGGAAGGGACAATGTTGTGGGATGTGTAGAGGTTTTTTGTATCACCATCACTAGCTTCACAATCATTTATATATATTATGTGATGTGATGGGTTATGGTGAGAGTGGGAATCTCTCCAGTGTGTTTTTGCGGATCGGGGGCACACCAGGGAACACAAACAAGCAATAACACACAAGATTTAACGTGGTTCGACAAGTCGCCTACGTCCACGGGCAGCGGATTCACTATATTGATAGAAATGGAACAATTACAAGCTCTCAGAATGTTCTCTCTCTCTCTATCACCCTAAGCCTCACTTCTCGTGTTTTTCCCTCTGCCTCAACCTCTCTGTATATACATATCAGAGGGAGGAGGTGATTGGCCATCACCTACTCCATTCCACTCTCTAGTCTCTAATGGGGTGGGTAAAATGGAGCTTCCATTTGGGTAGTGGAAGGATAGTGCTGCACTCATGGTTGGTGCTGCACTCACAATCCTTGGTGGAGTTGCCTAGTCTCGCACGCACAATCCTTGCCAATTTACAACAAATCTCCACCTTGGCGAGGATTCTCTAATCCAACATAGTGATCGATCAACACGCCTTTGCACCGAAGGTGCTCGATTCGAGAGATGTTGACCAAGTCCAAACAATGTTGGAACTTGATCCCGAAACTACCTTTGTGAGCATATCCGGATTATCTGCAGTACCAATCTTTTGAAGCGAATATCCCTTCATTCACAATTTCTCGGATGAAATGGAAATGGACGCCAATGTGCTTGGTGCGGGAATGATGAACCCGGTTCTTTGCCAAACAAATGGCACTGACCGTCACAATACACCTCAACGTGCTTCAACAAGTCCCAAGTCTTCAATCAACCCGTAGCCAAATAGCTTTTTAAAGGCTTCACATCGCCATGTACTCCTCAGAGTAGACAAAGCCACCGTTGATCAAGCGTTGACCTCCAACTTACGCCCTTTAGCAAGCGTAAATAAATACCTGTTGTTGACCGGCGTTTGTCTAAGTCACCAAAGATAACTGAGTCCACATAACCTTTCAAATTCGCCCGAGTCGGTTATCTCTCGAACTTCAATCCCAGTTGATTGTGCCATGTATGTACCTTAGGATCCACTTCACTTTGCCGCTGATCTTTTCTGGATCATGCATATACCGCTACCATACTCATAGCATGCGAGATGTCGGGCCTTGTACAAACCATAGCATACATTAATGCACTAATCGCATTTGCATATGGAACCCGTGCCATATGCTCGCTTCTTCTTCTTCGTGCGTGGAGACATCGAAGCACTAAGCTTGAAATGAGGGGCCAATGGTGTACTTACGCTTTGGTTTTCCCATTTATGCCAAATGCCTAACACCTTTTTTCAGAATCTTGGGTTTGTGTCGACAAACCGTGCCCTTCTTCTGTCTCTCTTGATCTCCATGCCAAGAATTTTCTTTGCTTCTCCCAAATCCTTCATTTCAAACTCCCTTGCTAACTGTGCCTTGAGTTTGTCAATCTCCACCTTGCTCTTAGATGCAATTAGCATATCATCTACATATAAGAGCAAGTAGATGAAGGAACCATGCGCAAGCCTACGGAAATATACACAATGATCAAACTGACTTCTTGTGTATTCTTTCTCTATCATGAACCGATCAAATCGCTTGTACCCTTTGTCTCGGGGATTGCTTCAACTCAGCATAACGATTTGTTCAAATTTTACAGCCCAATTCTCTTTCGGCAATTTTGAAGCCATCTGGCCGGGACATGTATATCTCCTCTTCAAGATCTCCATGTAAGAAAGCGCTTTTGACGCCGAGTTAGGCGAAGCTCGAGATCAAACTGTGCAACCAAAGCTAACAGGATGCGAATAGACGTGTGCTTCACAACAGGTGAGAATACCTCATTGTAGTCTATTCCTTCCTTCTGAGCATAGCCTTTAGCTACCAATCTAGCTTTGACTCTGATGTTGTTGCCTGGAATTCCTTCTTTCTTGGTGTAAACCCACTTACACCCAATTGCTTTCTTGCCTTTTGGAAGTTGCACCAACTCCCAAGTCTGGTTCTTGTGAAGTGAACCGATCTCTTCATCCATAGCCTCCTTCCATTTGACACTTTCTCGGATCTTTGCGGCTTCTTTGAAAGTGCACGGAACATTGTCTTCAATGATTGGAAGTGCATAGGCTACCATATCGGTCATCCAACTGGGTTGCTTAGTAACCCTTTTACCTTTCCTGATTGCAATGGGTTCTGGTTGTTGCGGAGCCTCTGGAACTTCATGTGAACTCTCGTCAGAGCTATCTAGTGAGACTTCGTCAGGATGGTGGAGTGGCGGACTAGTCTGTGATGGAGACTCAAACTCCACCTGCACTGACTTCTTCAATGCTACAACATTCTTGAGGATCCGTTGCTTCAACATTGCAGACTCATCAAAGGTAACATCTCTTCGATGAGAACTTTCTTTGATTCAGGCACCACGATCAGTATCCCTTAACACCGCCACCGAAGCCCAAGAAGATGGCTTTCTTGGCTCTTGGATCCAACTTAGATTCAGAACATGAAAATATCTTTGGACATCCAAAGATACGAATCGATCATAATCGAAGAATCGACTCGACCATACCTCCATGGGAGTCTTCCCATTCAAGGTCGCAGAGGTAGTCTGTTGACTAGATGACGAGCATAGTTCAATGCTCGCCCCCAAAACGCCTTGCTCAATCCAGATGTGACAAAGATACACCGGACTTTCTCTACCAAAGTGCGGTTCATGCGTTCTGCAACTCCATTCTGCTGCGGTGTTCTAGGAACTGTGAAATGTCTCACTATCCCTGCATTCTGGCAAACCTCAAAGAAGGGATCTGATGTGTATTCTCCACCATTGTCAGATCTGAGCTTCTTGATCCGTCTGCCTGTCTGGGTCTCAATCATCTTCTTCCACGTAAGAAAGATGTCTAAGACTTCATCTTTGTAATTCATTGTATAAATCCAAACTCTTCTGGAGAAATCATCAATGAACGACACAAAGTAGTGTTTACCTCCCAACGAAGCATTCTTGGAAGGACCCCATAGGTCGGTGTGGACGTAGTCTAGAATCCCTTTGGTACGGTGAATTGCAGTACCAAACTTGATTCTTGTTTGCTTGCCCAATACACAATGCTCGCAGAACTCAAGCTTCCCGCCTTGGCGCCTTTCAACAGCCTTGCTTACCAACCCTTGTAAAGCGTTCTCACCGACATGCCCTAGGCGCATGTGCCAAAGTTTGGAAGTGTCGATGCATCATCTTCTTGGGCGAATCGTGGAGATGACCACTTTCCTCAGGATCAGAGAGCCGTCTAGGAAATATAAATTTCCTGTCGAGTACCCTTCATTGCAACCAATGCTCCTTGAACAACTTTGAGGACTCCACCTTTCATGGTTACTCAGAACCTTTGGAGTCTAAAACTCCCAATCGAGATGAGATTCTTGGTTAGATCTGGTACATACCGTACATCTTCAAGAATTCTGATTGTTCCATCATGGATCTTCAGTTTGATTGTTCCAATCCCCTTTGTCTGGCAAGCTTGGTCGTTGCCCATCAGCACAACTCCTCCATCGAACTCTCGTAAGCTCGAGAACCACTGCTTGTTCGGACACATATGGAATGAACACCCGAAATCGATAATCCATTCATCAGACTGGCTGTATGATGAAACTGTGAAGGCACCTCCTTCATTATTATCTCCATCTCGCAATATTCACCTTCTTCTGTCTTGTCTTTATTTGGACAATCTTTTGCCCAATGCCCTTTCGGCGACAAAGAAGACACTCGTCTTTTGCAAGACGCCTTTTGTCCGAAGCTTTCCGGATTTTGAGCGAGACTTTCTCGCCTCGCATATCTTCATTATTTGTTACGCCTCATTGTCAATGCCTCGGATGTTGAGTCTCTGTTTGCAGACTTGTCTTTCCTTCTGAACTCATTGTTCACCAAGGCATTTGCAACATCAATATACTTGATCTTCTCTTTACCGTACAGTAAAGTAGTAGTGAGATGATCATACGAGTCAGGCAAGGAATTTAACAATAACAGTGCTTTGTCTTCATCACCAACGTGATCATCCAAATTCTTCAAGTCCGTAATAATTTTGTTGAAGTTATTTAGGTGTTCGTTCATCGAAATACCTTTAATGTAGTCGAAACGAAACAACCTCTTCCTCAAGTAGAGCCGGTTCTCAATGCTCTTGGTCATGAACTTATCTTCTAGCGCCTTCCAAAGCTTCTTCGCAATATCATATTCGGTGAAGGCGTACTTCTCCTCTTTTGCAAGGCAAAGTCGGATGGAACTGCAAGCCAGGAGATTCACCCTCTCCCATTCTATCTCGTCCAGGTCATCTGGTTTGTCTCCCAGAGTGAAGTGCAGGTTCATCTGGACAAGCATATCCTTAACTTCGCATCTCCACATACCGAAGTTGCTGCTTCCATCGAACTTCTCTACCTCGAACTTGGCATGGGACACCGGGGTCCAATGCCTAGGAGTGCTTGTACTCGCTGGATTACTTACGGACTCGGTTGATCTAGATTCCGCCATTTGTTTTTTAGAAACTTCAATTCAAAAAAACTCACCGCATGATGTGTCCTAATACTCCAAATAGTTGGGAAGCACTATTGATCGTCAAAACGGATTCAATGCCTCGATCAAGCCAAAATATTTTGAACACCTCGATTCAAAACTAACCGCACGGATGTGTCCGGAATATCCCAAATAGTTGGAAAACACTATTGGATCGTCAAAACGGACCAATGGCTCGATCCGCAAAAACAGCTTTGCTCAATCAGACCGTGCGCTGAGATGCACCGGATAATTCTCTGGTCAACGGCTGGTCAACGGCTTGGTCAACGGCGCAGGCGGCGCGGTCAACGGAGGATCGGCGGCGCAGTCAACGCGGCTTTGACGGCTGGTCAACGCGGCTTGACGGCTGGTCAACGCGGCTCAGGCTGACTGGGCAGAACACGTGGATGACACGTGGGCTTACGTGTCGCTGACGTGGGATGACGTGGCGGCTGACTGGGTCGTCTTCTTCACTGAGCGGCGCGTGTAGGCGCGTGTTGCGTGTGGTCTTAACGCGCCAACTTCCAGAGGCGCGTGGTGGCGCGTGGGAGGGCTTCTTGGCTCTGTTTTTGCTGTTCAGGACTCCTCTCAGGGAGCTCTACCTCCTGGTATGCTCAAAAGTTGATTTCGAGCACTTCGAAATCTGGGCACTTTCGGAAAAAATTCGATTTTTCACAACCCGAGCTCTGATACCAATTGTTGCGGATCGGGGGCACACCAGGGAACACAAACAAGCAATAACACACAAGATTTAACGTGGTTCGGCAAGTCGCCTACGTCCACGGGCAGCGGATTCACTATATTGATAGAAATGGAACAATTACAAGCTCTCAGAATGTTCTCTCTCTCTCTCTATCACTCTAAGCCTCACTTCTGCTGTGTTTTTCCCTCTGCCTCAACCTCTCTATATATACATATCAGAGGGAGGAGGTGATTGGCCATCACCTACTCCATTCCACTCTCTAGTCTCTAATGGGGTGGGTAAAATGAAGCTTCCATTTGGGTAGTGGAAGGATAGTGCTGCACTCATGGTTGGTGCTGCACTCACAATCCTTGGTGGAGTTGCCTAGTGCTGCACGCACAATCCTTGCCAATTTACAACATGTGTGTGTGGGAGAAAGATGGGACAAAAGGGTGAGGGGTGTGAGATGTAAAATTACCAGTGAACGGGAAGCCTATGAGGCTTGGGGCTTAAGTACTCAGTTACCTTGAGCTGGGGTCTCGGGTATTGGTGTCAGATTAGTGTATTCTCATCTCATGTAATCTCTATTATTCATAGTGGATTTTCTCTCTCCTCCGTGGACGTAGCTATTGGTGCTGAACCACATTAATATTGTGTCTCTCTTTAGTGTGCATATTTATTTTGGGTATTACTTCCACTGACATATGGGTTTATTTTTTTCAACAAGGGGTATAAGAGTTTAAGGGGGATTCATTCCCAACAAAAAGAAGCAAAGGAGAGTTTGTTAACAAAAAAGTTACATATACCCAAAGAAGAGTTTGTTAACAAAGAATTTACATATACCCAAAGAACAACGGGTAAATTCTTGAAAAAATTATAAAATCACCAATCACCTGGTTTGCTAATGCTTGTGATTCATTGTCTGTCATCAAACCGCTGGTTATTGGCAGAAAATCCGATTATCTTTGATGATTTTTGTCCCATTGTTGAATATGAATGTGACATACCACTGCTCAAACAGAATAAATCGATCTCGCTTTGACAAATAATCCAGCGTAAAGATGGAAGCATCAGATCTTGACAGAAGAAAAAAAAAATGGTGCACAACATATTAGCTCCCCTTTATCTACAAAATGCAAGTATGGGAAGACAAGGTAGAAATATTATTGGTTTAATGGCTTAAATGAGATGTGCATTCCATGCAAAAAACAAGTGCTCTTGACATTCAGCAATACTTGGTGTGTGAGTGATTTTCTGATCACACTGTCCGCCTAGTAATCAGCTAGAGAGCATCGGCAGAATAGATGGCTTCAGCTATCCTGCAACAGAAAGAGAAGGCTCCGGCGGTGGTTCTTCCACCCGGGGGCACTCCGACGATCAAGTCAGTATATCTCTCAAAGATAATCAAGTGCTAAAATCACTGCTCAAAGCATAAATTGCGTATCTTAGACCCACGGGGGTGCCTCTTCTTTTATAGTTAACTCAATCCCAGTCCCACTAGAAGCCTGACTTCTATGGACTCTAATTTAGTACTTAGGCCTCTTTTGGCAACATGGTAATAATCTGATTTTCAGATTATTACCAACCTCTTCTCTCACAGAAAAGCTGATTATAATCTGCTTATAATCAGCTTTTCACCAAAAATCAGATTATAACCATCTTCCCAAAACACCCCTTACTTTGGACTCCTCAAGAGATAAGGATAGACTCCCCAAGAGTATCATCCTTATCCATTCTGAAGTCTTTCTTTATCTTCGGACTCTTGTCCCTCTTCCGCTTATCTCGGATTCTGATATCTTCGGATGAAACCTCGGCCTTGCCGAGATCACCTCGGCACAACGACCAGGACACGTGGCACCTCAGCTGACACGTCGGCGTCACCTTGCCACGTGTTGGTACTCAGAAAATATATCCCCACAACTGCCCCCTAGGTTCTATTACCTCGGCATTCTGAGGTGATGGAACCTATATCGTTCCTCTTTCCAGTACGTCGGCATAAGAACTCTTCAGCCGAGATTGTTCATTTCAGGCCGACATGTCTTCTTTCAAGAACAAGAATTCTAATGACCTCTTTTACGCGCATAAGCTGTCATGCATTACTTACTCAACCGTTTCATTTATGCGTCTCAACATTATTGGACCGTTTGTAGACGTCTCCGAACGTCCCGGGAGGGAAATCCCATTTTGTTCATTGGGCTCACTACAGTTCAGGACTCAATGTCACGGTCGTGTATCTAATCTCACAGAGTGCAATGCAAGACCGATGAATCATCAAAGAGTCCAAATCCGGCAAATCGTTTTTGAAAACAGATTTTTTTGAAAGAAGTGCCAAACATGGACTACTTTGCCAGATACAGACCCGCCACCTAAATATTTATTTTGGGGGAATTTAGGAAACCCTGACTTGTTGCCTAAGGCCACGTGTCCGTCATCACCAAAGTTGCCTCGACTCGGGAACTTGGGTACAATTGGGGAAGGTCACTTCGTGAGCACCCCCGCTCGCCCGATCAAAGATCGGCCTCTACTAACCATGATATCGAGTTTTGAAAATGTTATGTATTCTTATTCCGGTTATTAGCCTAGATTTACTATGTGATGTGCACAGCATACAAGTATAGACTGGATCGCCTGAATTGGAACGAAATATCTCTTGTTTGTTTTGAAAACGGTTTGCTACTCGCAAGTAGGCTAAAATGTGGATTTGCCACCCTCAGGTGGGCTTAGAAAAGATGGTTTTGCCACTATCTAGTGGGCTTAAAACTCACGGTCGATGCATTATTTCAATCCAAATAACCCAACTTTCACCCACAAGCATTCAGGCAGTTATATTACATAAGCATATAGCCTCATGGTAAGCATGCTATCATGGCAGTCACTCACACACATGCAAGGATACTAAAGCATAAAACTTACCGAGTACTCCAAGCCAAAACAAAAGCTATGTTAGAAATCCATGCATGATCCTAACTATACAGAGATGCCTAATGCAACACATGCAAAAATGCAACTATAGCAGGCTCGGCTATTCTAAAGATGGCATGTGAAATGCTACAACTAACAAGTATTCAACTCGGAATTGAAATACAATGCAGTTAGTATGATGCGCCGAGTCCGATGCATGCAAGACAGATGAATGAATGCAAACATGCTATCATACTGTATGCTAATTAAAACATGCCCTAATCTAACCATCATAAGCTGGTAAATAAAAGAGAGAAAGACGTGGGGTTGGAAGACATACATCATACGCACGCACACTTATTACAACATTGCCTTCGCGCAGAGGGTCCAAATAAATAATACAGTCCCGAATGAATAATACAGTCCAAATAAATACAAAACCCTAATTAATTAACAAATTTAACTAGGAAAGTAGTAAACCAGCACGCAAATCTATGGACCGCCTCAGTTCTGTTCCAAATGATGAATGATGCGATGCCCCGATTAGCCTCTATTTACTATTAAGCTCGGAATATTGCGCGAAGCTCCAAAAGACTGTCGGTTTCTGATTTACTGCAACAGAGAGCAAGAAAGGGGCATGGCAAAGTATTTTTACATATGTATGCATACCTCGATCCTCGTGCCACCAATCACGCATCTCGATACATGATGGTCGAGGAGTCGAATTGCACGACTCAATGTGAAATGAATGCACATATAAACACAACAAGACCGAGACTCCATCATGGTTAATTCGGAGTGTCGGCGACCGGGAATTGAGACACGTTCCGTCACTTGGAGTACGAAACGTCCCTCGTTTCCCGTGCTTGGGCTAATTCCTATCCCAAACACAATGCAATATGTATGACATGCATGAATGCGACTAACATACAACCTAGCATACGCAATGCTATGAAATGGCATACACAATGCACGATGTAACAAGGCATACACAATGCTCTAACATACAACCTAGCATACGCAATGCTATGAAATGGAATGGCATGTATAATGCACGATGGACTTACACCAACACAAGTGGACCTCAGCCACACTCACATCAGCGGCCATGTAGACATCCCCGAACGTCCCGAGAGGGAAATCCCGTTCTGTTCATTTGGGTCTCACTACAGTTCGGACTCAAATTGTCACGGTTCTTAATCTTGAACCAAAGAGTCCAAATCCGGCAAATCGTTTTGAGAAAAACAGATTTTTTTGAAAAGAAGTGCCAAACATGGACTGCTTTGCCAGATACAGAGTCGCCACCTAAATATTTTATTTTGGGGAAATTTAGGAAACCCTGACTCGGTGCCAAAGGCCACGTGTCCGTCATCACCAAAGTTGTCTCGGCTCGGGAACTTGGGTACGATTGGGGAAGGTCAGCTATGAGCACCCCCTCTTGCCCGATTCGAAGATCGGCCCCTACTAACCATGATATCTGATTTTGAAAACGTTATGTGTTCTTATTCCGATTAATTAGCCTAGAATTACTATGTTATACGCACAGCAAAACAAGTATAGACTAGATCGCCTTATTTGGAACAAAGCATTGCATATCCGTTTGTTTGGAAATGTTTTGAAATTTGCTACTCGCAAGTAGGCTAAAATACGGATTTCAATGAATTACCCCAATTCAAGCAATCCACCCTTCACCCACAGGCATTCAGGCAGTTTATCACATAAGCATATAACCACATGGTAAGCATGCTGTCATGTTAACATTTACACTCATGTGAGATGCTAAAGCATAAATACTTACAGTGTATTCCGTGCCAAAACAGTAAACTAGTTAGCAAACATGCATGATCCAAGTCCATGTTGAGTGCTTAATGCATCGCATACAAAATGCAATCTAGAATAGGCTCGGCTAATCTAAGATGGCATATGAAATGTGACAAGTAACACGTATTTCAAGTTAGATTTGGAATACTTATGCAGTTAGTATGATGCGCCGAGCTCGGTGCATGCAATACAGATGGATAAATGCACGCATGCATAGCATAAGGTATGCTAATTGAAGTATGCCTTAAATCTAACCATTATAAGCAGTTAAATAAAAGGGAGAAAGACGTGGGGTTGGAAGACATGCACACACACACCCACACTTATTACAAATTTGCCCTCACTTGGAGGGACCGAATAAATAATACAGGCCACCTAATTAACTAACTCACAAGCTAATTAATTATTACAGAACCAAATGAATAACTAGCTACAACTAATTATTATACAACTTAATTAATTAACAAATTAATTAACTGATTAATGAACGACAACAAACAAATAGGGAAAGCAGTAAATGATGCCATTCCAGCTCTGTTTGAAGAAGAGGGAGATGCAAGCTCGCTTTGGTTCCTCGTCTCGAAACGCCTTCCAGTTGCTCTTTAGAGGCTCTGTTTGCAGGGTGTCTTCTAGTGCTTGTTGCTGCAACTTTCCAAAACACTGCAGGGGAAGCTACCGGCTCGCCGCCATGAGAGAATCTTCTGGCGGAGATGGCCCTTGCCGACAAAGGTGGCACACTGCCGGCCATCAATGGCAAGCCGCCGCCATCGGTGTCTTGTCAGGACACCAAACTGCAACGAAGCACAAAATAGAGAAAAAGGAGGGTCTCCCAAGGACATGTATGCACCATAGCACTCCAAATCACCTCAAAACATCAAGGGAGAGGCCAAGTCGGATCCACGACCATTAATCACGCATCCCGATGCATGATGGCCAAAGATCCAACTTGTGCAAATCAATATGAAAATGAATGCACAAATACAACAAGTAAAGCCTAGAACTCTATCATGAACCATCAAGAGCTTCGGCGACCGAGAATTGAGATGCGTTCCATCACTTGAAGTATGAAACGTCCCTCGTTCCTCGTGCTCGGATTAACACTTAATCCAAGCAATGCAACACATAAGCATGGCAACACATGTAACATGACCTAAGTATGCAAACATGCAATCAAACCGAACATGTAACAAGCATATGAGCATAATGTGAGGCAACAACCTATGACAAAATGCAATATGAACATATGAACATGCAAGGCATGTAAAGCTAAGCAAGTATGCAACAACATACTACATGTAACAAGCATGCGACAACATGGTAAAATGGGCTTACACCAAAGATGGACAACTCTCAACTAGGTCCAAATTAGTAACCATAGCGATGAATTAAGCCACACAAAACACTCAAGCATACAAAATGCGAAAGGTTCATCAAAGGGGCCTAAAAGGGCAACTCTCAAAAGTGCCTAAGAAGTGACAAATGTGCAAGTGTAACAACACTATATGCACTGAAATGAGATGATGAGTGATGCCAAATCATTTAAACAACACAAGTAAAGCATGCGAAGGTCCTAAGTCATGAAAGCTAGCAAAGAGCAATACAAAGGAGGCATGCAATACATGGCATGAACACATGAACTAAGCATGGACAGAGCTTAATTAGGCCTAAACAAAGACTTAAACATGCTGGAACGAAGGCTCAAATACCTAGGCATGCAAGCACACAAGCTAAGCCTTAAACTAGGCAATGATGCACGACATTCCAAGACACTTGAAGTATGAATGAAGTGAGAATGTGACAATGGTACATGCTCTAAAATGAAGCATTAAATGATGCCAAATCATCTAAATATCTCAAAGATAGCATGCATGTATCACCGAAACACAAAGCTTGCAAGGTCAATTACACTATAGCTATACAAAGCATGCATTATTTGACTAGGAAGCATAAATATAGAGGCAAGGTAGCCCCAAAACATGAACATTTCTAGTTCAAAGCATAGCCAAAAGGTGCTAGCATGATGGACTAACATAACATGCGAGATTGGCTAGTAAGCATGAGTTGTATGGCACATATATGAAGCATATGAAATCTCACCAAACCAGCCAAAATCGTTGAACTAAACATGCCAAAATATGCCTAAATAATCATGGAAATGCACCAATGCATGCCAAAATGAGGGCTTCTTTGGAAGGCCACACAAGGGATTATTAGGCACATGCAAGATGAACAATCAATAAGGCCAAACCAACTCTAGAAATGGCTCAACAGGTCCCAAAATCCCTTTGAAAAGGGCCTGGAACAAGGCCTAGAAGCATGCAAAATGTGGTCTCTTTGGAAGGCCCAAAAGACCACCAAACAAGACAAGGAGAGAGGGGGTCACCCCCTCTAATTTTGGCCTTCAAGAACACAACAAAGCCACTGAAAATCCACTGGATTTCAGTGGCTAACAGGCCAAAACAAGGCCAATGCAAATACTCTAATGCATAGCTCAAAACATGATGAATTAAAGCATGAAAGGGGTAAGATGACCCCAAACAGAAAAAGTATCTTAAACAAACATGTTTATAAGCTCAAAAGGAAAATTTTTCTAGTTTATGACCAATCTCGAAGATGCTCACAAGTAGGACTAAGATATGATGCAAAAATGGCCCTAAAAGGAGAGATAAAGCACAAGGGATAGTAGATGGCCTCAAACAGAGGAGAGCCCTACAACAAAGTTTAAGAGGGGCTCAAAATAATGCACTTTGTAGTTTTTCTTGGAGCCCAGAAGTGCTCACAAATGAGGCTAATGCATCATGCAAAAAAAGGCCTACAAAGAGGGATAAAGAGACAAGTGGTAAGAGGAGGCCTCAAACAGCAAAGAGTTCTTGATCAAACATATATAGGAGCTCAAAATATGACCTTTTTCAGTTCATGACAAAGTCTAAAAATGCTTGCAAGTAAGGCTAAGCAATGGAGCAAAATAATGCAAGAAAAGGGGAAATGAAGACTTACCCTTGAAGAGCAGGCTTTCAGCAACTTCTGGACCAAGATGGGGGCTCTTTAACCTCTGCAAATCGGTTCCAAGGTGATGGAATGGATGATGAAGGTGGTAGGCTTGGAGGTGTAGTGCAAAAATGCAAGGAAAATGGGCTAAAACCACAACAATATAGAGAGAGAGCAAGAAATATAGAGAGAGAGAGAGAGCTATATCTCTTGTCAAAAGAGCTGAACCTCTGCTGGGGAGAGAGGGCCTCTCCTTATATAGAGGAAAATCAATTCAAAGCTTCTTGAACAAGCTTGGTAAGAGCTTCATCCCTCCATACACGTGTATGGAGGGGGAATTAAAGGATTCCAGCTGGCTCAAAAGATCTGCCGTGAAACTCGCCTGAGAGGGTCGCCACCATCGCTGATGGCGCATAAGGCTCATTGATGGCCTAGGGTCATTTTTGGCCGACATTGGCCATTAATGGCCGGCACACTTCCATAGAGGCTTAATCAAAAATCACCTAGTCCTGTTTTGAAGAAAGCCTAAATCCTTTACGGATGCCTTTTCGGTCATTTTGAGCCTAAATCAGAGCCTAAGTCTTCTTTCCAATTTTGGAATCCTCACCTCAAAATTCCATGTGTGCTAAGAGATATCCCTCTTTTAGTGAAGACTGCTCGCTTTGGCCGTCCAACCGAATTGATGCCCAACTTCCAACAACCATGTCTCTCTCATCCGGACTCACTTGAGGAGATTCTTGAATGAAAATTGAAGCCCTAAGTAAGCTTTCTAACGATGGTGACCTCATAGCTGAAATCCAAGTATTCAAAAGGATAGGCCTGATTTGGCGAGGACTTCTCGTCTCTCTTAATCTGTTCATGCCCAACTCCTTCCCCAATTGGGTTTCTTCTCTCCTCTCCTCTTTTCTTCAACTCCAAACCCCTAAACAAGGTGTTTTGAAAGATTTTTCAAAGAGTTCATCTCTCTTTTATTCATTTCCACTTTGTCCTCGCTCGGTTTGCCGAAAAACGCAACATTTAACAAAATGCGAGCATCGGAGCATCGTAGGAACCTATTTTCAAAAAGGTTTTGAAAGAGAGGGTTTTAAGGTGTAAAAATCATTCAAAATAGCTTTGGTCCAAAATGGGGTGTGAGGTTAGGATTTGACTCTCCTCTTGCCAAAGAAATCGAACTTTTGCCCTGCGCACCTTTCACCACCAAGTAAACCATCAGTAGTGCCCAAGTCTTAAGGGTGGTCAAAAATGGGGTGTCTACAGGCCATAAGATGAAAATGAGACTATCGAAATGCGTGCACGCATGCACGCAAACCGAGGACTGAACCTAAGGCATAGTATGCAACTCTAACAAGGCATGGCAAGGCATGAAATATGGCATAAAGACATGCAAATTCCAGCACTGAAACATGATGCAAAATGATCCCGAATCTTGGATATATGTCATGCAATGCATGGAATGGTCCCGAAACTCAAAACTAGGCACATGTATTGACTTATAGCTATACAAAGCATGCATTATTTGACTACGAAGCACAAAGACAGAGTCAAGGCAGTCCCAAAACATGAACATTTCTAGTTCAAAGCATGACAAAAAGATGCTAGCAAGATGGACTAAAATAGCATGCAACTTTGACTAGCAAACATGGTTTACATGGCATGTATATGAAGCGCATGAGAACTCACCAAGCCAGCAAAAATCAGTGAATAAAACATGTCAAAATATACCCAAATAACCTCTGAAATGCAGCCAACATATGCACAAATGATGGGTTCCTTTAGAGGGCTATACAAGGGGTTATTAGGTACATACAAGTTAGACACTTAGCAAGGCCAAACCAATTCTGGAAATGGGTTATGAAAGCCTTAAAACCCACTAAATAGGCCTGAAAGTGGCTTCAATGCAAAATGGGGGTCCTTTAGAAGGCCAAGAAGACCACCAAGCAAGACAAGAGAGGGGTCACCCCCTCTGATTTTGGCCTTCAAGAATACACCTAAGCCATTAAAAATCCACTAGATTTCAGTGGCTAAGAGGCCAAACCATGGCTAATGCAGTGCTCTAATGCATAGCTCTAATCATGAAGGAATGAAGCATGCATAGGAGAATATGACCCCAAAAAGAAATGGGACCTTAACCAAACTTAAAGAGGATGTCAAAAAAAGACTTTTTTCAGTTTATATCAACTCTCAAAAGTGTTCACAAGTAAGGCTAAAATATGATGCAAAAATAGCCCTAAAAGAGAGATAGAGGGTAAAGGGAAGTAGATGGCCTCAAACAGCAAAGATCCCTTCAACAAAGTTGAATAGGGGCTCAAAATAAGACACTTTAAAGTTTGGATCAAAGCCCAAAAATGCTCACAAATAAGGCTAATATATCATGCAAGATAAGCCCTAAAAGAGAGATAAAGCACAAAGGGGGAGTATAAGACCTCAAACAGAAAAAAGTTCTTGATAAAACATGAAGATAAGCTCAAAATAAGACTATTTTAAGTTCAGGTTGAAGCCCAAAAATTCTCACAAATAAGGCTAATATATCATGCAAAATAAGCCCTAAAAGAGAGATAAAGCACAAAGGGGGAGTAGATGACTTCAAACATCAAAGTGTCCTTAAACAAAGTTGAAGAGAGGCTCAAAATAAGACACTTTTCAGTTTATGATGAATCTCGAAAATGCTTGCAAGTAAGGCTAATAGATGAAGCAAGATAATGCTCAAAAGGGGGAAAAATGGTTACCCTTGAAGACCCTTGAAGGACAGCAGTAAAACCATCACTTTTCTGAGCCAAGAAACCTTCAATCAGCCCAAAAATAGGTTCCAAGGGACCTCAAGCCAATGGTTATCAACTTTGATAAAGGAAGTATATGCAAATAAGAAGTATTTCTTTACTTCTATACACAAGAGGGCAAGAGAGAGAGAGAGAGCCAACTAGAGAGAAAGAGAGACAGATTTTTATCTAAAATTTGTAGAGAGAGAAGGAGTTTTAGTGAGAGAGGCTTTCAAGCTTGTTGAAGAAGGTTGTCTCCCTTGGAAAATGGGAGATATATCATCATATATAGCAAAAGCAACACCAAGGTCGAAAATATCTGAGCTAGGGACAGCTGGAGGTTATGGAAGACAGCTGGAAGGAGAATATCTATCAATTTTGGGATTTCTGGGCATAAGTGGTCGGCCTACTACCTTTTATGGTCGGCCTGGTACTTTTCAGGACAAAAATTGGTCTGCCGGAAAGAAAGGTGGTCGGCCAATGATTGGGAAGTCCAAAGGTGGTCGTCCAGGTGTCTAAATTGAAGCCCCGGAAGTTAGATTTCCAATGGCGCAAACCTTGCATTAAAATTCCTCCTATGCAAAAAGTTATGCCTGTTTTGGTAAAGCCGCGCAGATTCGGTCCAACCGAGTGATGCCCTACTAATCAACCATATCTCCCGTCTCGAATTGGCTTTAGGAGATTCTTGAGTGAAAAATGAATCCCCAGTCTTTTATCCAACGGTGGTGGCCTCATAGCTTGATTCCAAGTATGTAAATGAATAGGCCCAATTTGGCGAGGGCTATTCGACTCTTTCTTAACAGTTCATGCCCATTTTCTCCCCCAACTGGGTTTCTTCCCTCTTCTCTTCTTTTCTTCAACTCCAAACCCCTAAGTAAGGTTTTTTGAAAGATTTTTCAAAGATTTCATCTCTCTTTCATTCATTTCCACTTTGTCCTTGCTCGGTTTACCGAAAAGCGCAACATTTAACAAAATGCGAGCGTTGGAACATCGTAGGAATTTTATTTCAAAAATGTTTTGAAAGAGAGGGTTTTAAGGTCTAAAAACCATTCAAAATAGCTTTGGTCCAAAATGGGGTGTAAGGTTGGGACTTGACTCTCCTCTTACTGAAGAAATTGAACATTTGCCTTGCATACCTTTCTCCACCATGTAAACCATCAGTCGCGTCCAAGTCTTAAGGGCGGTCAAAAATAGGGTGTCTACACCGTGCCTGTGACGCGCTTGCAAGACATCCTGCGTCTGTGTGTGCCATCTGACGTATGCGTTGTTCCGCATAATTTAATGCCTGCTTTTGTCGCTGCTTCAAGTTTTTGACAAAACTCGTTTTTCCCTCTTTTCACCTTTTCACGTTTCATTCGATTTACCTACTTTTCTCTCTCTCTAAACTCTTTCCCTTGAATCCGTCATTGTTCAAACTCCAAGCTTTGCAACTAGTTTCGTTCTTCCATTCTAGCGAAGCTTTCGCCATTCTGTTGTGTCTGCAACCGTCGCTTGGCTTCGGCGATCTTCATATCGGCTTAAGTTTATCCGTAAGCCTCTCCTCTTGTCTTCAATTCCTTGATACTCTTCATCATTTGTTGTCATTATTGCTTTGTTCAAATCTTGTGAATCACATATCTGAATGTTCTTATTAAAAATGGTTTTGACCTTGCCTATGTCCTAAATACATACTGTTTACTACTTTTTTGCATTCTTGTCACTGTTCTTGACCCTTTATTTCTCATATTCCTTATGCTCTTGATAGCCCACTTTCGTTCTTGATTCTGAAACTCGCTTTTATTTCTTGTTTTCTGTGTTTCCTTCCAGATCTGTGCCCTCAATCTTTGCTTTCATAGTTTTAGGTTTGGGATTTGTCTGTGGAACCTACCAATTCTTAGGAAAAACTGAAACAACCCTTACCAGCATTTACCTAGGTTTTACCGAGGTTCCAAAAACCCTTTAAGAACATCCTCTTTCTGAGGTCGAATGCCTTTACGCCGATATCATGGGCATGTGGAAACATAAGGTAGATACCCCAACCAAACTTAAGTACTTTAGGCAAGAGTTCACCATTCTTGCCGATGTCCATCTGAGGCTGGCTGGGGATGACGACTCTATCATGCCCACAAATGATTCGATGCCCTTTCCCATTGTAGCTTTTACTGAATGTGGACTCCGGCTTCCACTCAATCCCCTTTTTCGCGAAATTCTCCACTACTACAAGTTGAACCCCATGCAACTTACCATCAACTCTTATCGAGTGATTAATGGTATCATAGCCTTAGCTAAATAGGAAAATGTTAGGATCACCTTAGCTGATATCCAGTACTGTTACACCATGTGTGCCCTCAATTTGAAAGAAAAAGGCTACGTCTATTATCTTAAGCCGAGGTCCACAGAGTTCAAAATTGTAGCCAACCTCCCAGACTCCAACAAGGGGGCTGGAGATGACTACCTCATTACCTCAGGAAATTGGGAATTTGCCCTAGACGAGGATGCCCATCTCTACCCTTTTCTTCAATCAGTTAAAGAGGGCAAGGGTAAGAGCCCAGTGTTAATACTTAGTTATTTCTTTTCAAGTCCTCAATACTTTGTCTGTTTCTAATGTCTGTTCTTCTTGCAGATGTTCGTAAGCCACCGAAAAGCTTTCGCCAATCCTACGTTCCTGGCAAGGATTTGAAGAAACTTTTGGACTTGCCAGTCCATAAAAGGAAAGCGCCTTTACTTCTTAACTTTATTCCTACATACAAGTAGGGGTGTGCGCGGCGCGGGTCGGTGCAATTTGAGAAAAAAATAGAAACCGTATGGCGGGTGGCGGATTGATAAAAATGTCACTAGAATTTGCCATTTTCCTTATCAAAAATCGGCGGTTCGGTTGGCAAATAATGGCGGATTTGCCTTGGCGGTTCGGGTGGATTGGCGGTTTATAAAAAATATAATTCAAATTACAAAACTTAAATCAAAGAGTAAAAAAGAGACTAGAGATACTGTGATGTTAAACATCTTGCGAAGCTTTCTTCTGATGCAGCAAGTGTAGCAACAACATGATAATATCAACGACTATGCCATCAATTCATTATAAGCATCTGTGGAAGCTACAATGATCAAATACAATACATAAAATTAATATCATTCAGGGTTTACAATATATTGAAAATGTTTACTGTTGAAAAGTATTTAGATTCAAAAGTGAGCTGATGCAAGTTTGCAACATGGCCAAAAAAAAAAAAAAAAAAGATTGAAAAGTGAATTGGAATCTAACTTTATTTTGGATTACTGACATCTTGAATTCCTCTCGAGCAGTAATGTAATACTATATTCTAAGGTATAGAACAACAAGCAAACTTAAGTAAAAAAGAATTTTTAGAATCTTATAAAACATGATTTAATAGCGGTGCGGGTCGGTGCGGTTTGAAAGAAAAATAGAACCGGCGGATTGATAAAAGTGTCACTAGAATTTGCTATTTTTCTTACCAAAAATCGGCGGTTCGATTGGCAAATAATAACGAATTTGCTTGGCGGTGCGGCGGGCCATGATTTCGGCATTATGCACACCTACATACAAGTCGATTTTGCCCGACGTTCCTAAAAGGAAGAAGAAAAGCCTTTCTCCACCTTCTGCCACAATCCAAACTGCGTCTGTATCTCGAACAGATCAAAGATCAACATTTGACCCAGCTGACCAGCCATCAACTTCAGCTCCATACTTGATCCCAATACCTGAACGAAAACGTCAGCGAAGACTTGTCCGAACTGCTGAGATGGGTTGCCCAAAACCTGTTGCCGAAGATCTCTTAGCCGACCTCCCTGCTGATGTTGACGCTCAGCCACCGCAAACAATGTCCCCACCGAAGCTGAAAAAAGTTAAAAAGGCTCAGCCCAAGGCTAAAGTAACTCAGGTCGAATATGATGATACTTTACCTATCTTCAAGCTGGCTGAGACCGACAAATCTCAACATTCTGCTGGGAAGAGGCATTTTGAAACCCAGCCCTCAGAATCCACAAAGTCAAAGAAACCGAGGTCATCGTCTGCGACGACCTCGAGCTCCAAAATACCAAAAGTCCCCTGGACGCCTGAAATTACTCTAGAGAATAAGCCTGTTTTTTCCAGTGATAGTGCCGATGACATAAATGTCGGCGTAGCCCTTAGTACTGCTCTACTTCTCCCAGGCGATCTCGAACGGAATGCCAAGATGAGTGAGTATGAGAATTATGCCCCTCATGCTTCAACGTTCTGTTCAAGTAAGTCTCTTCACTTGGTAGCTTGTCTTTCTGTCCCTTTTCCATACTTGTAACATTTTGTAATGGCTTTTGCCTTGTATTTCTCCAGGCCATTCAAGATGCTCATTCACTCTCTATCCGTGCCTTTGAAAATCGGGAGAAGATGGCCAACATAAAGAGGGAGTTTCAGCCTTCAAAAGATCAACAAAAGTCTGCGAATCAAAATGAAGAAGTTTGAGGAACAGCCGAGGCTACCCTCAAAGCCCGGAGATTGAAGCCGAGGAGAGGGCGAATCACCGATGCCATAAAGAAGGTTGCCGAGTCCAAGAAAAAGAGGTAGAAGAAAAAATGGCCCAAGCCGAAAGGAGCTTCAGGAGGCCCCGGTCACTAAAGATGTCGAAATCAAGGCGGCCGATTTAAAAAAGGCTTAGGCCTGTGGTATGGCCGATGTTATCGAGGAATATAAATTACAAGTTAGGCATGCAACAGGGGCTTCTGCCTTGGTTGGATGTCCTTTGCAAAGCTTAATATCCCCGATGACTCGCCACTTCAATGATGATGCTATTCCTCTTCCATTCTCTCGCCTCCTCCTCCAAGTCAACTCAAGACGAATCTGAGTTTGAATCGAGGATGAGGATAAGGATGATGAAGAGGCCTTGGTAAGGAAGCCTAAAGACACTATCGAGACCAAGTCCTCCTCAGATGATCAAGTCCTAGACTTGACTCATAAGGAGGAGGATGAGGAGAGGTTGTCAAGGAGGCTATTCCCGAACAAGCATTATCCGACGCTCCTCCAAATTAAAAAAGTCTTGATGAAACACTTGCGTAAATTGATGCCGAATGGAGGCGTAAAAGGTTGCCGAGGTGGTTCCACCACAATCATCCGAGGTCCCAACCCATCCAAATTACCGATGTTGAAGAATCTTAACTTTGTTGTCTTTCTTTTCTTGTCTTTTGTATTTTTGTTTCTTGAGCAACGAAGCTTCTTTATATGGCCGATATGCCTTCGCTTCACAAATGCTTTAATACAACTCTCTTTTGAATGCTTCAACCTTTGTCTTCTTGATTACTTATGTATGATTCTATACTTAGAATATTCTCGCATATATGTACTTTTCCTTCACAGTAATCTTCTCGAGTTACATACCTCGGGTATAATAACTGATGATTTACCTCGGCGAGAACCTGACCTGTAAATTTTTCATAAATTTCAATAAGTTTAAAACAAGTACTGTTTCAGTGATAACGTTATAAACTTTTCTCAAGTTTCAACAAGTGTTCAAACAAAGGATCTCGGCCTAACCAACTTGTAAATTGCTACAAATTTCAACAAGTGTTTAAACAATGATCTCGGTTTAATAACTTGTAAATTGCTAGAAATTTCAACAAGTGTCAAACAATATATACCAGTTTAACCCCAGCTTGTAAATTGCTACAAATTTCAACAAGTGTTAATAAGCAATAATCTCGCTTAACTTCAACTTGTAAATTGTTACAAATTTCAACAAGTGAAGATAAGCAGTAATCTCGGTCTAACTTCAACTTGTAAATTGCTACATATTTCAACAAGTGAAGATAAGCAGTATTCTCAGTCTAACTTCAACTTGTAAATTGCTACAAATTTCAACAAGCGTTAGACAATAATCTCTACTTAACTTCAATTTGTAAATTGCTACAAATTTCAACAAGTGAAGATAAGCAGTATTCTCGGTCTAACTTCAACTTGTAAATTGCTACAAATTTCAACAAGCGTTAGACAATAATCTCGGCTTAACTTCAACTTATAAATTGCTACAAATTTCAACAAGTGTTAAGCAATATATATCAGTTCAACAAGTTTTAAACATCATATGTCGGCTTACCCAACTTGTAAATTGCTACAAATTTCAACAAGTGTTTAAGTATCTTTGTCTTCTCTCTACCCCTAATGCGAACCTGAGTTCCACTTGGGTTCTCATTATTCATGTACTTCAGAAATGATCGTCAAGTATCTTAATAGGTTATAGGTGTTCAAATGGATAATTCAAGCTTTAAACTTTATTTATTTACTTCGGAAAAATAACAAAAGAACAAAGAAAAACTCTAAAAAGATGAAAAGAAAAATTGCAAACTGCAAGTATTCCAGGTCCTTGTTATTTCTTAAAGCCGATGTCCTCTAAGATCTCCATATCCTTGTGTTCGTTCTCTTCCCTTTATATGCTACAGGTGAACTTCATTGCTGCCATGGAGCAATTTTTTGCCTGCAGCTGATTGCCTCGGACCTCTTCTATCCCGTGTTCTGTTGGGAACTGCAATAGTTGGTGCAATGTTGAGGGAACTGCCCTTATTGCGTGTAACCATGGCCTTCCCAATATGATGTTGTATGGCGAAGGCGTGTCAATCATGATGAATTCTGTCTTAATCTTCCTGGTGCCAGCCTGCACCTCCAAATTTACTGCTCCCAGTGGCCATGTCGGCGTTCCGTTGAATCCGACCATCGGGCCGTTGGATTGCTCCATGTCATCGAGGTGAAGGCCGAGCTCCTTGTAACATCTGACGTACATGATGTCACAAGAGCTTCCCTGGTCAATCAGGATGCGTTTCACTTGGCACTCCCTAACCTGGAGGGATACTACCAAAGCATCATTATGCAGATGCTGGACTATTTCTAGGTCGACTTCAATGAAGGTTATCATCGATCCTTGGCACTCCTCTGCCCGATGTCTTTTTTCCCCGACTTGGTAGACATGTTGTAAATGCCTCACCCTCTGGGTCTCACCTCTGATTTCGTTCTCATTCACTTTTGAGTGAGTTACGTTAACTACGCAAGGTCGTCCCGCTCGAGGTTGTTGTGGTCATGTGAGGCGGAGTCGCTGGGTGCTTGTGGCGCTCTTTGCTCGTTCTTTCCTTGTTCGCCTCATCGACAAGGTCCCTGATGGCCTTGTCTCACTAAGTCCTCTAAGTGTGCTTTTAAGGCTCAGAACTCAAGGTTGGGTGCCCTCTTCATTGTGGTAAGCACAACGCCTACCCACATTTCTTTCCATGAATTCCCTCGGTGCCCTTATCGGGCGCCCAAATAGGGTTTGTTCCAGATTTGATCCAAGACTTTGTGGATTGGGATTCGAACACCGTCAGAATCGCCTGCTTAGCCCTCAATTCGCTCTCTAGCTTGTTAGATCCAATGTTACCTCGGCCTCGCTTTGGCCGCTTCCTTTCTCCTCGCTAATCTCCTTATTCCCCGATGTATCCTCTTCGCTCGCATACTTTATTCTCGCCATGAGCTCCTCCATGCTTTTTGGCAACATTTTTGCCAAAGACTTCTATAGTGGACAGTAATCTTACAGGCTGTTCTTGAAAGATACGACCGCCACCTCTTGGTTACATTCAGGTATTCGATTGAATACCTCATAGTATCTTTTTGCATAGGCCCTAAGGCCTTCATCCCATCGATCTTCAAAGCCATCAATGCATCTACCCTCAATGGTCGCAGTTTGTTTGTCATGAACTCGCCACAAACATCTCGCCAAGCCTTCCCACGCCTTTACGCTCGTTGGTAATTTGTAGAACCAATCGATGCAATCTCCGAGGACGAGGAACACTTTGCAGAGCAACGACTGCTCCCACTATACAATGCCATTGAGTTCAAGTATAGTCCAACATGGAAGTTAGGGTCCGACTTACCATCGATATCCGAAACCTCAGATACCGAATCTCTTTGGTGCCTCAAACTTATCTAATTCTACCGAGAATGGTGTCCTTGGCTTGTCGTGAGTTAACCCTGCTTCACGCTCTGTTGCTTCCTTTTAAAATAGTCTCTCAAGTCTTCTTTGCTCTGCCTAGGAGCTCGACTATCTCTTGACTTTAGTATTTTCGACGCACTGCTCTCGGCTTCATGGTGGGCCCTTTTTGATCTCTCTCCGTGGGTTGTGTCAAAGCATAGCGCCTGCCTTTGAACGCGCCGATGTTCTTTGGGCTCTGCGTCCTTTGTGTGATTTGTCCTTCGGGACTCCTCTCTTCTTGGTTCTTCTCGCCCGACTTCCCTGGAAGGCAGGTGAGAGTGCTTACCGCTCCTGGTGTGTTGAGGGGCCATGGGGATCTGTCCTCCCTTCTGGGTGTTGACCGCTAGTATCGGTGTGTCATGCAGTGGGAAGGGCGGTTGCATGACATTGTTTTGCATCATAAAATTGACGACCAACTGCAGGTCAGCCAATTTATTTGCCATCTCTTTTACTTCTTCGTCTCTCCGTAGGCACCTATCTCTCCATACTTGGAGGTTATCTTCGTTGTAGTACTTGGTTTGGTCTGTCTTCTTTGAAGTGTCATCCTCCTGGCCGACGTCTTTTGCTCCGTGATCCTGGTCATGAGTTTCTGTGTTGCAATCGTCTCCTTCGATATCGAGGTTGATAGGTCTTTCACTCCAGCTGGAGTGTTGTCCACAATCTTTTCCTTATGTTCGTTACTGGCCATCTATTCTTCTTTCGCTTCCCACAGATGGCGCCAAATTGTGTAAGTGATTTTCTGATCACACTACCCGCCTAGTAATCAGCTAGAGAGCACCGGTAGAATGGATGGCTTCAATTTATCCCGCAATGAAAAGCTGGCTACGGTGGTGGCTCTTCCACCCGGGGGCACTCCGACGATCAAGTCAGTATATCTCTCAAAGATAATCAAGTGCTAAAATCACTGCTCAAAGCATAAATTGCGTACCTTAGACCCACGGGGTGCCTCTTCTTTTATAGTTAACTCAATCTCAGTCCCACTAGAAGCCTGACTTCTATGGACTCTAATTTAGTACTTACTTTGAACTCCTCAAGAGATAAGGATAGACTCCCCAAGAGTATTATCCTTATCCATCATGAAGTCTTTCTTTTATCTTTGGACTCTTGTCCCTCTTCGCTTATCTCGGATTCTCGATATCTTCGGATGAAACCCGGCTTGCCGAGATCACCTCGACAACGACTAGGACACGTGGCACCTCTAACACACGCCGGCGCCACCTTGCCACGTGTTGATACTCGTAAAATATATCCCCACACTTGGTCTACCTAATAGATAGATATTGTACACGTCAGACACTAATTACTTGCTTATTTTGAGTTTGGATCATTTATTGTTCTAATAAGCCTTCGAGATAGTGTTAAGTTCTAATTTTTTATAATGTGCAAAATACAATTTTACTTATTTAATCTTTGTCTGAATATAATAACAATGAGAATCAAAAGGAAAACAACTGGCAAGAAGAAAGATTTCAACATATAATTCAATTCCATAGATAGCTTCAAAGGAGGGAGCGGAATAGACAACATACTATCATCTCCAAGCAGCTGAAATAAGTTGGTGCCACAAACAACTATAGTTCAACCACATCAATGACTTAATCTCAAACAAATGAAGAAATGTCTCTAAAGCCACACCAAGGATGTATGACAAACATAATTGTCAAATGTGAGCCAAAACTACAACGATAAATATGGGTTAGAAAAATTACACCTCCTGAGATTCTTATTTCTCATGGCAACCCTCTCCGCAGCTCGAGAAAGTGCTTCTTTGGGACTTGCTACCACCAGATCATCATCCATGCTGAGTTTTGTCTTCAAGTCATCTGGTAATGCCTGCAAAATGATTAGATCAGGAAAAGAGTGCTTGGAAAAAGACATTAGAAGCTCTGGAAGTTTCTATACCATAACCTTATCTACAAGTTTCTCCAGCTGTATTTGTTCTATAAAAGTACGAGGAACGTATGACCCTTCCAATTCCAACTGCTCGGCCACACACTTTACAAGTAGGCGATCTTTTCCTTGCACCTGCAATGAAAATAGCATCCATTTTTAGTTAGAATCTTTAGCTCTAATGAAGAGATTAAAAGTTTACAACAATTAAGAGACAAAAAAATTAAAAAAATGCTTGGAAGCACTAAAAATGGAGCACTAGGGAGAGCACTAATGATGTGGCAGTGGGTTCCGTCCACTTTCTATGCCTAGTTTTTTTTTTTTTTTTGTCATTTCCAATGCATTAGTGCTATTGGTGACGTATTTTTTAGTGGTCTAAATCATTGTTGAAAAAATTATGGTGTACGGCTCCATCATTGTACTCTCTAGCAAGCAGAGTGTTACCTGAACATAATGGCGGTTCAGTTGTTCTATCCAATCAATTTTCACACACACCCTTTCATCAGAGAATTCATGGCTACTTCGTTTTAGGATAGCTGCTATCGTGTATCCCAAGGCCATCAAGCCACCAAGAAGCCGCACTGACTTCAAAAGTTATTCTTGGTGATATGACAAATGGAGAATCTGTAACCCATTCCTGAAATTAAAAAGGATAATTAGTCTGATCAGACAGCACTATGCAAGTCTTCTCATTTTTCTTGATATCAAAATTTGCAGCAAATTCAGAGAGCCAAAAAAAGGCTGATACCAAGCATAAAAGAGGGAATTGAATAACCTTAAGTTAATCTTGAATCAAATTAGAAGCCAGAGACAAGATCATAAATAACTGATACCAACATTTAGCCTTTTTTCCTCATAGATTCTGTTTGGTTTCTAAGAAAGAAATTGGTTAATGTAGCCATTACAACAAATTCAACAAGAGTTGCAGATATATAACCATGATGGAATGCTTAGCACTCGGCAGGTAGCAAAACATATCAAGATATCCAATGTGTCATACAGAACCTCACCGCCTGGTCGGACTTGATAGACAACCTTGAGTTATAATTCGGCCCGGATAGTTTTCAAAGATAACTTGTGTTGGGTTTGGACAAACTCCTAATCCGCCTGAATTACACTCCTAATTTGGATCATAAATTTATATAAGAATTTGAGATGGAAAAAGATATTTATTGATTATCTTTTTTCTTTTTATTTTAAATTTAAATTTTTATTCAAATTCATGATCCTAACACACTTTTAAATGAATCATTGAAAAAGTAAAGGAAGATGACAAAAGATTAAAAACGAGAAAAAAAGAAGGAGAAGAAGCAAAAGCAGAGTGGATTTTCCTTCTTGGTCCTTAATGAAACTGAGGGACAAACAAATCAGTAAAGAAGCAAGGCTAGTGACTCAAGAGTAATAAAAATTATTGATTGGTCTTAAGTGCCACGTGTCATACCTCACACTAATAATATTTTATCATATTCTTTATATTTCTGAATCACCCAATACAAATTCATAAATTCTACTCCTTTCACCAATCATAACACCAAAACCAACCAATAACTTCACCAACAGTGGTTAAGAGGTTTGTGGGGAGGTCTATTCACGGGTTCAACATCATTCATGGAAAGTTTATGTGGGACTAATGTCTCCTAAATTGGGTTTAGTTAGTACAATGTGGATGAGTACAAGGTTGTCTATATCTGAAATCATTTTTTATTTTTCCAGTTTACTAGTTTCAATAATAATTGCCTTCTAGACATATCCTAATACCCAAATAGAAGAGAGATGACCATTCATCCTCACTTTATTGGGTGGTATGAGAATTTAGACGTAAAGGATTATATATATAGATATATGTATATATGTTCGCACTACAAAAATGTAAGAAAAGTTGTAGGTTGTGTGAGACGCATCCTACGCTTTAAGGAGCACCTCTTGAAAGAGGAATATGTTCTAGCTTTGCTTATAGAGAGAGAGAGAGAGAGTTTATTAATATTTTTAAGTGATACCATTTAGATAGTATGGATTTTGATAAGTATTATATATCAATTATTTGATCACATCTTTTCAAATAAGAGTATTTTGGTATTTCATAATCATATCGTTGTCCTAATATATCTATAGTTAGAAGATCAACATCTCTTTGTATTGTATTGTATTTCAAATCATAATGTAAATTTTTATAATTTAGATTATTCTTTTACTCTTGTGTATGTTTCTTGTCTCACTGATCTTATTAATTAGGTCTATCAATTCTTAACCGATGCTACCATAAAAACTAATAAAATAAAATAAAGGTGAATAAATGATGCCTTTCCATAGAGGCCATATGTATTTTCCACTAGTGAAGCATCTCTCTTAAACTCGCAATTATTATCTGTGAATAAATAAAAAGTTCTGTAAGATATTTTTAAAAGAAATGTTTTTTGTTATTTCCATTCCAAGTGTAAGATTTTATTTTATTATTTGATAAATTCTTTAAAAAACACCATTGATTGTTGGCATTTCCACTTTTATCTAAAACAAGGCCAAAAACCCAATCTATATCTACATCTATATATTATATAAGGAAAAAAGGGTTTCTAATCCACAAGTCTTGTGAAAATTTCAATATCTCAATCTTAATTTTCTAATTTTTTAATTTAAAAAAAAATCTAGCATTTATTGACTTCTCCCAAGCCACAAGTCTTTTTTACTTCTCCTATACCTACTATCGTACCATTTTCAATTTTTCTCATACATTATGGTTAGTGATGGGACTATTAAATTATTTTTATAAAAAATTAAAAAAATAATTTATATATTAAAAAAATCTAAAACAAATATAAATTCTTATTAAAAAATAACAGGTTGCAATTGTAACACTTATGTCCTTCAAAGCTTTTGGGAAGTGTATTCGAATTCTTTATTTTTATTTTGAAAATCTTTGGTGTTGTTATGGGTTGGTTTTGGAGGAGTATAATCCGATTTAAACTTGTTGGGTTTGGTTGTTCGCACTTGTTCTTGTCAAAAGTTCCTTGGAGACTTGGAAATTATATTCTAAGGGTAGACACCAGACTGGGGAGGGTCGACCTTCTTATGTCTGTGTGTTAGTTGCTGAAAAATAAGGTAGACACTAGACTGGGGAGGGTCGACCCTCTTATGTCTGTGTGTTGGTTGCTGAAAAATAGTGTCAACCCCCTCCTGTCTAAGGGTCGACCCTCTTGCATGTTGTCAAACATAAGTTTCTTCATAGGGTCGACCCTTGTGTTGCAAGGGTCGACCCCTGCAGACATTTTTTTCCAGATTTCAGTCTAGTTTTGGGCCTACTTTTTGGGAATTTTGACTTGATCTTTTGGGTTGACTTTGGGACTTTATTTCATTATGACCTAGCACTATAAATAGGTCCCTCACTTAACCTTTTATTTACTTTTTCTTCTCTTTCTCCTCTAAGACGTGAGTCACTCCCTCCCTCTCCAAAATCACTTTTTGCTCAAAGATCTTTAGATCTACTCTCTTGGAAGCATCTCCTTACCTTGCTCCTTTGAGATTAAGTGTAGAGCTATTCAAGAGCTTTGTTTTGATCCAAGTAGAAGTTGGTTTCGACATCTTTGGATTTTCAACCTTGTTTTGCTCATCTTCTCTTCTAAGCTTGAGGTAGGGATTTTCTATACTATAATATAGTCTTTAGCTTAGTTATTTGTTGTTGTGTATAGATTATGAGATTTGGTTGTGGTTTGGACAAATCTAGGATTTGGGTGTGAAATGAAAAGAGGAGTTTTGATGAATATGAGGTAAACGAGTATGAGGCTTGAATATAAGATCATGTTGTGCCAAAATAGTTGATTTTGGTGTTTGGGTTGATATTTGGAAAGAGGAAGATTTTGCCCTAATTTTGATTAAATTATTATTTTGTATAAATAATTGGGATTAGCATTGAAAATGTGAAATTGAAAGGTTATGGGTATAGATGGTGAAATTAGATATGTATTATCTTACAGTTTTGAAAGTTGTGAATAAACTATTTATCTTGAGATTGAATATCTGTTTAGAGATAAATGTGTTGGGCTATCAGTGGAGGATAGCTATGATTGTTGTAAAAATTACATGAGGATTAGGCGATTTAATGCTAATCCATTGTTGGTGTCATTGAATATGACCATCTTATAAATACATTGTTTATGTGTGTTTACTGGGAGGAGAAAGGGGATGTACTTCATATGTGATTATGTTTATAAATATATTGCATATGTATATTTGTTTGGGAGGAGAAAGGGGATGGACTCGATTTAAAGCAAGTTGGCCGAAGTGTCTTGAGTGAAAGACCCAAAATTTTATATATAAATGGGTGTCGATTCCTTCGGACGAAATATCTGTAAAATGGTATATTGGAGAGTATACATGGGTGCCGATTCCCTCGGACAAAATATCCATAAAATGGCAGATAGAAGTGTTTATGTGTGTTTTGTATAATTGGGAAAAGCCATTGAGTTGTAGTCTCAGTTTGGTTAATGAAAGATAATGAATTTAACTCATGAATTGAGAAGTATAGATGAATTGGAAACGAATCAAAGGAAAATGGACTAGGGTTTGAACAACTTAGCATGATGTGAGTATGCAAGTTTGTGGATGTTTTGGTACAGGCATTGTTTATGCATATGGTACTTATGCCTTTGCTAAATCTCATATATTGTGTTAGATTATTTCTACTGGGCTATGGCTCACCCTATATGGGAATACCATTTTCAGGTGCAGGTGAGATGCTTCCGCCAAGGCAATAGCATGGGGGAACTTTTCGGAAGCAAGAGCTTCTTGATTATGTTTTGCTATTTGTATGATTATTATTTGTAAAGCCAAGGACTTAAGATGTAATGAGTGAGACTCACTTTGTACAACCAAGCAATGACTTGGGAAGATGTAAGCTTGCATGGCATTTAACTGGTTGTTAAACAGTAAACTCTGATGAATGAAAGTATTGTATTTCTATTATATTCTTCCGCATGATAGATAGGTTCATTGTATTATTTTGGGGGCGTTACAACTTGGTATCAGAGCGTACCGGGTTTGAATACTTTGGGTACGTGAGAAGTGGTTAGTACCACAATGGGTTGTCTCGCTTGATTGAGACGTTAGCATGTATTGTATACTTTTATGATAACATGCTTATATGCATATGTGAGTATGGGATTTGGTTCCTGAGATGTTGATTGAGTCTACGATTTTCTAGAAGTCCTATTGGAAGAGCACTTGATCACTGCTATTTCTAATTGGAACTCTAGCAACGCCGTGTGACAGTCATTATCTAGGAATAAAATCGTATGTGTTTCTGTGACTATGTGCTTATGTGGAATAATTTGTTGTTGTCCAATGCATTAGGACACAAGTAAGTTAGCGTTGTCACATTTGTGAATATGCTAATCTCCTGTTGTTACCTCTATTAGGATGTCTGGACATGGACGTGGTGGTGGTAGACGTGGTAGACCTATGGGGCATGAAATGCCGATACCGGATGACATTCCCAAGACAGAGGAAGGAATTGCAAGCCAATGTGGCTGAACCAGTTGGTCATCAGGCCATGGGTGCCTTAGCCCGTGAAATGGACGGAGCATTGAGGGAATCTATGGACATTCTCATGGCTGAAAATCAGGTCCAAGCCCAAGTAGTCAGGCCATCTTTTTCAAGAGGAGTTCTTCCAGTCGAATCCGGATGAGTTTGTGGGTGATCCCAGGGAGCCACTGAAGGCAGATGAGTGGCTAGAACAGTTAGTGAAGACATTCGAGATGCTTAGCATCGAGGATGATCAGTTGAAAGTGACCTTGGCGTCTTTCCAGCTTGAAGAGGACGCGGTCACAGGGAAGTATGGCATGGCGCATTGGAGGAACTTAGGAGGCTTTTGTTGAGGCTTTCCAGGATAAATTTCTACCTTCCACGGTTAGGGAGAAGTTGAGAGATCAATTCTCTAAATTGTTGCAGTTGAACACGTCAATGGCTGAGTTTGAGGCAACCTTTACTAGTCTGTCTAGGTTTGCACCTGAATTGGTGGCGACTGAGGAGCGCTGTTGTTTGGAGTTTGAAAAGAGGTTAAGGATCGGGCTAATGTATAAAGTTGCCGGTTCCATGACTAGAGATTATGAACGCCTTGTGCAGTCTGCAGCCCACCTTGAAACTATTATGCAGGCAGAAGATGAAAGGATGAGGGGCTCCAGGAGAAGTCAGGATAATTAGGGAGACAGTAAGAGGCAGAGAGGTTCCTACCCTCAGCAGTCCCAAAGAACTCAGTCGAGGTCCACTTTTCCAATACCGAGTTCAGGTTCTGGGAGAGGTGGGTAGGGAGATTTTACTTGCTTTAAGTGTGGTTAGTTGGGCCACAAGTCTCCAGCTTGTCCTCAGAGAGGAGGAGGACAGTGAGCAGCATCATATTCGACTCGTTTTCAAAGCTAGAGTCAGGGAAAAGGCTAGCCGCTCACTTGTTATCAGTGCGGGCAAACGGGGCACTTGAAGAGGTTTTGCCCACAGTTGAGTGGTACACTTGGTGCGTCTGGTTCGAGACATACACAGAGTTACCAGCCGATACAGTCAGCACAGGCCTCGAGGGCCAATCAAGGAGTCTCTTCGACTCAATCTGTGCATCAGGCTTATGTTCTGAGGGGTGAGCAGGTTGAGCAGAGGCCTACTAGACGTATGTATACAGTTGTAGGGCCAGATCTTGTACCTGCTCCTTTTGTAGTGAGAGGTACCTTTTTGTTTTGCAATTCAATTGCTAATGTGTTGATTGATACAGGTGCATCCCATTCTTTTATTTCGTATGCGTTTGCATTAGTTTTGGGTTTGGAGTTGGCACAGTTAGCATCTCCTATTTGTGTAGAATCACCTATTGGTGGTCAGACAGTCTTGAGACAAAGATGTCGGGGTTGTGACATCGAGGTTGCTGGTCGTCGATTACCTTTTGCATTTGTATTGATTGACATGCTTAGTTTTGATGTCATATTGGGTATGGACTGGTTATCGTTATACCGGGCTATTATAGATTGCTACCGTCAAAAGGTTACTGTATGTACCTTGAGCGGTGATTGCTTTTATTTCTTGGGGGACCGGGTGGATAGAGTCTTATCACTGGTATGTGATCCGCGTGGGCAGAGTGAACTTAGTTGTCTCCTTGCTAGCTTTTGAGTAGTGAGTGTGATGAAATTTGAGTTGAATTGCCGACGGTAGTTTGTGAATACTCGGATGTTTTTCCCAAGGATCTTGTTAGTTTACCGTCTCACCGAGAGATCGAGTTCTCTATTGATTTAGTGTCTGGCATGGCACTGGTTTCTATGGCTTCATATAGATTTACACCTGCTAAATTAAGTGAGTTGAAGATTCAACTCCAGGAATTGTTAGATAAGGATTTTATTCGCCTTAGTACTTCACCTTAGGAAGTGCCGGCTCTCTTTGCTAAAAAGAAAGATGGAGCATTACGGCTTTGTATTGATTATAGAAAGTTGAACCGGGTTATTGTTAAGAATAAGTACTCAATGCCTCGTATAGATGATCTGTTTGATCAGTTGAAGGGGTCTTGTTATTTCTCTAAGATAGACTTGAGATCGGATTATCATCAATTGAGGGTAAAGGAGGAGGATATCCCAAAGACGGCATTCCGTACGCGGTATGGCCATTATGAGTTTCTTGTGATGCATTTTGGGCTAACTAATGCTCCAGCTGTGTTTATGGATTTAATGAATCGGATCTTCCGTGAATTCTTAGATTGTTTTGTGGTTGTCTTTGTGGACGACATTTTGATTTATTCATCTTATGAGGAGGAACACGAGGAACATTTATGAGTAGTACTTGAGTTACTTAGAGCCCATAAACTGTATGCTAAGTTTGGAAAATGTGACTTTTGGCTGGAAGAGGTTAAATTCTTAAGGCATGTAGTGTCAAGAGAACGGGTGACTGTAGATTCATCCAAGGTAGAAGCAGTGCAAGATTGGGCACAACCTAAGAATGCTTTCGAGATTCATAGTTTCTTAGGGTTGGCCGGGTATTACCGTCTGTTTGTGAAAGATTTCTCTAGACTAGCTTCACCTTTGACTAAGTTGACTAGAAAGGAAATCAAGTTTGTGTGGAGTGAGACTTGTGAAAGGTCGTTCCAAGAGTTCAAGATTAGACTCACCATCGCCCCAAAGATTGATTATACCGAAGAGAGGTTTTTGTTATTCAGTTTATTGTGATGCTTCACCGGAAGGTTTAGGTGGTGTATTGATGCAATAGGGTAAAGTGGTAGCCTATGACTCACGGCAGTTGAAAACACATGAGAGAAATTATCCCACACATAACCTAGAGTTAGTAGCAGTGATATTTGCCTTGAAGATTTGGAGGCACTATCTGTATGGTGAGAAATTTAAAGTGTTCTTTGATCACAAAAGTCTGAAATATCTGTTTACATAGAAAGACTTAAATTTGAGACAGAGGAAGTGGATGGAATTCATAGAGGATTATGATTTTGACTTGTATTATCATCCCGGAAAGGCCAATGTTGTGGCTGATGCTTTGAGTAGAAAGCCAGTTAGCAGTGTAGCTCCTATCGCCATCTGAGAATGGCAAATGTTGGGTAATCTTAATGAGTTTGAATTGCAACTGGGCGAGTCTGTGGAATTCGCAACTTTGTTTTCAGTTGTTGCACAACCTACACTTGTGAACCGAGTGTTGGAAGTGCAGAGGGGTGACCTTGAGGTGAAATCCTTTCGGGAGAAGATTTCTAATGGGAAAGTAGAAAGAGGTTTGACTGTGTATCTTGACCAAAGTGTGAGATACCGTGACTGTTTATTTGTACTGGAGTCTTGCCGAGAGGAAGTACTCTGAGAGTTTCATCATTCGCGCCTTGCGGTGCATCCGGAAGACACAAAGATGTATCATTATCTTAGTCACCAGTTTTGGTGGAGAGGTATGAAAAAGGATGTGGCTGTGTTTGTATCAAAGTGCCTTACTTGTCAATAAGTGAAGGCCGAGCATCAGAGGCCAGCGGGTTTGTTACAACCCTTGCCTATAGCTGAGTGGAAGTGGGAGCATGTTACAATGGACTTTGTTGTGGGCCTTCCGAGGACTCAACGGGGTAGTGATGCCATTTGGGTGATCGTTGACCGATTGACTAAGTCGGCGCATTTTATTTCTATGCGCGTAAGTGACTCGATAGATTATCTGGCCGACTTGTACATTAGGGACATAGTGAAATTGCACGGGGTCCCTGTGACGATTATTTCAGATAGAGATCCGCGTTTCACTACTCGGTTGTGGCAGAGTTTGCAAAGTGCCTTGGGCACTAGATTGACTTTTAGTACTGCATATCATCCTCAGACCGACGAGCAGTCCGAGCGTACTATTCAGATCCTTGAGGATATGCTTCGAGGCTGTGTCTTGGACTTTAAGGGTTCATGGGAGAGGCATTTGCCCTTAGTGGAATTTGCCTATAACAATAGTTTCCAATCGAGTATTGGCATGGCACCGTTTGAGGCCTTGTATGGTCGACCGTGTAGATCCCCTGTGTGTTGGGCCGAGGTGGGTGATGCACCTTTGTTAGGTCCAGAGTTGGTTTGAGAAATGACGGAGAAAGTGGCACTTATTCGTAAGAGGCTAGCTACAGCTCAAAGTCGCCAGAAAAGTTATGCCGACCGTAGGAGGAGACCTTTGTATACTTACATATTGTAATAGATCATTTTTAAATTCTTTATTTGTAATAGATCATTTAATTCTTTATTTGTAAACGGGGTAGTACATTTAATTAGATCATTTTTTATTTGTAATAGATCATTTCTAATTTTTAAGTCTTTATATATTGTAATTGTTTTATATTAAAAAAAAAATTTACAATTAACATACTAAGCAAATAAATTAAACTAAATATGTATGCAAAAACATTTAACTGTACCACATAGGCCTAAGTTTTTTACTGTGTACTTGATTGAAAATATGTATTACAAAATTCTATACTTAATCACATAGTTCTTCTACCATTTGAAATTTTAATATTTATGAATAAATTTAGTATTTTCGAATGCTGCAACCATTGTTCACATTTACAATTTATGAATAAATTTATGTAATTTAAAAATTTTATAATTTATTTAAACTTCTAGCATTACAAAATCAATAATTAAGTTTTGTCAAATATGCCATAAATGTAATCATCAACCTATTATTGGGAAAAAAAAATTCTCATTCAATTTTTTGGCAAAAATTTATGTAGGAAAACTATCCACATGTTAATACACTATGTTCATGGTCATTATCAAGCTTATGTAACTGAGGCCCTAAAATTATTTTTGAAAAGATTTCTATATTAGTTATAGCATACATAACGGTAGATTCTATTGAATTTTTATCATATTTAATGACACATAATTTTAAATCTTAAAGTACAAATATATATATTTAAAAATCATAAATTATGGAATAATTAGAGTTTTTTTTTTTTTTTTATGATTATAATTAGATTTTAGTGAATTGCTTCCATGTTAGTGGCACATAAATTTATAGTTTTAAAATAACCGAGCACATTTTTTTTTTTGAAGTCGTCATGTATGGAATTAATTAGAGTTTAATTGTTATAGTTAAATTACAGTTAACCAATAGAGGTTTTTGAAATAAAAATTAATTACATTTTAGTAAATTGCTTCCATATATAGTATCACACATTTAAATTTTGAAATAGCTGAGTATACTTTTCTTTTACAAATCGTAATTTATGGAATAATTACAGTTTTTTTGTTATGATTAAATGAGATTTTTATTGTTATGATCTAATATTTCACTTGTACAGGCTTCATGGCACATGTACCTGAGGAGGTCCCACTTTTCAGTCAGCCACATCGGGCTGACAGTATATGGGAGCGTTTGGTATGCAGTAACGTTTGTTGGACTTTACGCTTACAATTAAAATACCCTCCATTTTGTTTTATATTACGTGATAATGCTATTATTTAAACTAGTCATTCTGTTATGCAGGACGAGGCACGCACCATGTTGACCTGCCACCGGGCAGATTCTAGCTTGTGGGAGCATCCGTTGGACCATAGAGTCTTGCAAGATATACTACGCCACGGATTCTATGGTGTTCATCAGGCATATTAGACTGGACCACCTACTTATCACTGCTCTCGTTGAGAGGTGGCGCACAGAGACTCATACATTCCATTTCCCAATCGGGGAGGCCACTGTCACATTGCAGGACGTATCTGTCCTATATGGTATACGGATTGATGGGCGAGCAGTTATTGGAGTTGATCCATCATTGACAAGGGAGCAGTGGATAGCCCTATGTGCTGTGCTATTCGGAGTAGCATCTACGCCTGCAGACTTACAGGCAAGTAGATTGAGGGTGAGGTGGTTGGCTGAGCAGTTTGGTCTTCTTCCAGATCATGCTCCAGATGAGTTGGTACAGCAGCATGCCTGAGCATATATTCTGTGGCTTATTGGGGGGATACTTCTCCCTGATAAGTCACAGAACCTGCTCAAGCTGATGTACTTGCCACTACTGAGAGACATTGACGAGATTGGCCAGTACAGCTGGGGTAGCGTGGCTTTGGCATGCTTGTATAGGATACTATGTCGAGCAGCTCAGGTGGGTGCGAAGGAGATCGGAGGACCACTTGTCTTGCTACAGGTTAGTAAGAATTTTATTACATGTCAATTCATATTGTATGACATATATCAGTATTGTAATTGCGTTCAAACTATTGCAGACTTGGGCGTGGGAGAGATTGATTCGCATTGCCCCATCTAGGCGGCAAGTGGTTGGTCCTGGTGAGCTTCCCATGGGTGAGGGAGACATGCAGTTGCCACCTAGACCTCGAGGTAGCCGGTGGAGGGTTGACTTGGGCAACGAGGTCGTCTCGACCCACGTAGTCGTAGTTTATAGAGACTAGCTCGACCGGATGATCGAGGGTGAGGTATGAAATTTTGCTCTCAATTTTAGTTGTCTTGTTCATTATATATGTTTTGAGTTCACGAGCGAATTTTAATATACTTGTCGTTATTGTAGTTTATCTGGCAGCATTATGCTGGGGTCCTCAGTACGTTCCCCGACTACTACTAACTAGGTCAGGAGATATGGATGGCGAGAGTGCCACTTATTTGTTTTGACGTGGTTGAGTGGCATCTCCCCCATCGTGTCCTCCGATAATTTGGTCGAGTCCAATCCGTGCCGGATCGGTTCGACACCGAGTGGTGGTTGCACGTCACTGATAGGTGTGGCTGAGCTGGCACTGACTGGAGTCTGTTTTATATGCGATATATATAGTTGTGGGATACTCGTCGGGAAAGTATTGTACAGGCTAACTGGAGCGATGAGGTGCTCCCCACTTTCGACCCTTACATGTTGTGGTATCGGCAACATACACGCCTACTAGTCGGTAATCGGAGCCACCTGTCTGAGTCCGGATATCAGGGAGTTGGGCCTTATCTTGAGGCACTGGTGAGTATTATAGTATGTGTCAGATAATTATTAAGATCATAATTGATTTACTTTGAGTCAACTGTAGCCTAATACGTCCGAATTTTTGTTCAGGTGGTTGGAGCCGGGAGGTCATATCACTTGGCTGAGGACGCCATTTTCAGACGTGATGGACAGCATGCCTTGTAGGCCGTTGCAGAGATCCGAGACTTATTGTACGAGGCGATCTAGCTTGACCATCAGGGAGATCGTTTGCATTTTGGCCACTATGGTGGACATACAAAGCAAAGAAATCTAGACACATCAGCGCGCATCCACTTCGCCGCCCAAGGTTTACCACATCAGCTCCTTGGACATCAGTCACCCCACCACATGCTACTCCATACATATCTCCAGATTCCTTCCACATACATCCTACCCAGCATACTGGCATACCTTACGTAGCTGACCCTGATTAGACACCGCCCCGATACATGCATGACGTTGTTACCCCACCCACCCAATTACCACCACCAGACAGTTCAGGTGTTTGTAGTGTTGGGGTTGATACATGTACATCACCTAGTCCCACACTACATACACTTACTTTTGTGGGGACTAGTTCGACCATGACCATGAGTACACATGATGCAATTCTCACTGACATCTCCCACGTTGAGGATGAGGCCCATATTGAGCCCCCTCCCCAGAGCGTGAGGAAGAGGTCGAGGTTATGGTCGTGGCGAACGTCGCGGCTGAGGTCGGGGTGCGGGCAGAGGCAGAGGTCGAGGTCTAACTGCAGATAGTGATACAGTTGCACCAAATGAGGGAGTTTCGCAGCTCACAGCAGTATCCGATCTTTGGCCAGAGACAAGATCAGGGGCAGCATATGCAGGAGAGGGAGGTTTACACTCACAGGCTCCACAGGCAGTCAGTGGAGGGCCACATGCAGGGGAGAGAGATACACATTTACAATTGGGGGAGCCAGATATTCAGAGAGTCTACTGTAGGAGACTGAGGAGAGAGGTCCACGATTGAGGTTGTGGGACTGGGGGCAGGTTAGGGCATTAGCGGGTGTGATATGGAGTGTATAGTTTTTTTTATTTATAGTCTTTGTTATAGTTTTTGTAAATCAAACTTGTACAGAGGATGTAAATGTGCCATACTTATTTATTCGAAAATAGAATTTTACAATTTTTTATTCTTACTTATTTTGATGATTTCCTAAATACTTCAAATATTCAAATCATGATGTCACAATGGATTTAAACAGAGTGGTTATATACATAAGAGATTCAAGTTGTGCTACATTTGGTACCATGTGGATTTTCATTTTACAATAATAAATTATATAAGTTTTCATACAGTTTTTTTTTTAAATAATTTTTTTTAATTACATAATTATTTCTTTACAAAAAACACAAAATAAATAATTACATAAATTTTATTTATTATTCTGTACTTTTTTTTCCCAAAGAATTTGATAACATAATGATAAATTTAAGAACACTTTTTTTTTTTTAAAATACAAACACACAAATTTCAGATTACATAAGACTACCCAAAAAAAAAAAAGGTACAAAATCTGATAATATAATAAAAATTTGAAGAACATTGATTTTTTTAAACAACGTGCGCACACACACACATACAACATTAAGAAAACAAAAACACAATAATAGAATAGATTAGCCCTCCAACTGGACCCAAATTCTATAATAATAAATAGTTTCTCCAGTACCCAAATTCTTTAATTTGCTAACCCCACATTCCTTCATTCCTATCATCATTGTGGCCCTCTTCACTCAAAGAACCCCAACTCCCTATACTGGACCCTCCACCATTTGCCTTTGACGTTGTGTCGTTCCCCAAAATCTGATTTTTGTCAACAGCCGACTCGTTGCCACCATTGGACTGGCTATTTTTATTACAACTCCTGATATTAGCGGGTGACTCATTCTCATGCCTGGGTTGAGATTGTATTTCAACTTTACTCCCCTCAGTATTTGAGGAACCCCAAGCAGCAGAAGTTTTTAACTGAGGTACATGCTCAACATCTTCTTACTTGACTGTGGGTGACTCATTCTCATGCTCGGTTTGAGATTGTATTTCAACTTTACTCCCCTCAGTATTCGAAGAACCCCAAGCAGCAAAAGTTTTTGACTGAGGTACATGCTTAACATCTTCTTACTTGACTGTGGGTGACTTATTCTCATGCCCGGTTTGAGATTGTATTTCAACTTTACTCCCCTCAATATTCGAAGAACCCCAAGCAGCAAAAGTTTTTGACTGAGGTACATGCTCAACATCTTCTTACTTGACTGTAGGTGACTCATTCTCATGCCCGATTTGAGATTGTATTTCAACTTTACTCCCCTCATTATTCAAAGAACCCCAAGCAACATAAGTTTTTGACTGGGGTACATGTTCTACATGTAGGTACTTCATCAGGTGTGTTTCACAAGGTTGTCATGATCGAGAAAATAATTTCGATTTAATCTCATGTAACTTAACTCATGGGCATTTCAAGACACTTGGGGTATTTACTTTCAATTTTCATAGTTATTTATGAATAGTGTTGCTTTAACACAAAGAAAATTAAAGCCTCTGATTCATTTTATGATTTAATTTATAATTTTTTGCAAACACCAATTTGTACTGAAATCGTCAGTTCGAAGTGACTTCTTACTGTATTAAAAAAGCAAGCACCAGAAAACAGTTTACTGTGGCGATGTGACAACTTACTACATTGAAATGGCAGAAGCAAGCAATAGAGAATTGACAGTGATTGAGCGAAATAATGTCGTAAACAATGTTCTATGTTGTGTCGTATCTTCATTACTAGAGTGTAAGACAATGTTGTTGTTCATCTAACTTACGGATGTATTTCAACTATTTATTATATGAACCTGAAGTTTATGAAATCACTACATTCATAAGTACACATGTCAAGATTAATTTAATTTCTCTTCCTATTGATAACTCATGTATAAGCATTGCAAAGCCATTATACTGAATGAAAACATTTGGTCATACATGTAACCAAGTTCATTCAGTATGATCATTATATTCCACATCAATAATGCATGAAATCATGAAAGCCTAGTTCAACTAGCGTTCTTCAGAATAACAATAACGGAGAGAAAGCAAAGGTATTTGTTATTTGTAGAATTACAAGAACTATTCAAAAACTAGTGAAATTTCTCTCTTCATTGATAAGTCGTGGATAAGCATTACAAATCTATTATAAGATAAATGGTTTGGTCATTCATCCAAACAATTTCATTCATTATCATCATCATCTAACATTTCAATATCAGATTCATACATAACATCCATGCTCCAGGCGAAGTACTGGTGTGCATCATCCATTAACCCATCTTCGGCACGCTCATTTGCGGTCTTCATTAGTTCGGACCTTTGCAAACGTTGGGTCATGCAATTAACTTCATCGCGAATACAATACAATGCCCTTTGTAACAACTGCGGAGTGTCAGTTGGCATACGCATGGCTAACCGGCGAAAAAATTTAATATTAACTTCACGACATAGCTCAACGAGAACGTTTGCTCGAGTTATGCGAAATTCCCACTTAGCTCTCATGGTATTGACGGCGACATGTGAGTAACGCAAATTTGGATTTAATGGGTATTGAAATTCATCTCCATCTACAACCCAATAGTGACCCATTACTGAATATAGATTAACCACCATATATCTCATGATGATATAGCTCGAAATAGCTATAGAACTTTTGTTGTAGTATGATGCGATATTTATACCACATATACACATGGTAGCTGTATGTTTGAACTTATTGTAAACAACTATGCATCAGAGTTGTCACGTCAACTTTTATGACCTGAACAACTATGCATCAACTTTATACAAGGTGTCACTTCGACTTTTATTTACTACTCAGTGCATATCTGAAATTTAAGCAATTTAATTTCGACTTTTAAGCAAAGTTCAAATCCGCTTACAAATTTAATTTCATTTTTTCGCTTACAAATATAATTTAATTTTTTTTTCCTTGACAATATATTTAATTTCACTTTTCACCTTATATATTTCATTTAATTTAATTGAAGAAATTTGACCAATTTAATTTAAAGTTAACTATGTGTTGATTTAGGTCGGTGTTGTTCTTGTCTGCATACTAGGCTAGCTTTTATTTATAACACTTTCAAGTTCTGTACATCTAAAAACCCATTCATTCTAACTCTACTACAAATTAATCTTCAATACATTATAACTCTATAATATTTTATCTTCAAGGTTTATGAATCTATTTGGAGTTGCATAGGGTAGTTTTTTAAACACAAAGGGTCTAATTGTTTTGTTGTTTTGTTCTGACACCCCTTCATCCCATTATAAATTGCAGAAATTCACATGGGCACAATACCTATGGTACGATAATAAATTGTAGCTCGGCGTAGTAATACGTCCAACATTCATCAGTGATGCAAAGACTTTAACCGACGTAATAAATTGTATGCTTCGTTTTTTCCTCAGATGCTATATGACTTTCTGCAGCGATGCAGTGATGCATGTGACTTTGTGCAGTGATGCTGTGATGCATGTGACTTTGTGCAGTGATGCTGTGATGCATGTGACTTTGTGCAGTGATACAGTGATGCATGTGACTTCATGCAGTGATTCAGTGATGCATGTGACTTTCTGACTTTGTAAATTATATACTTTGTGACTTTTTTCCTCACATGTAGTGATGCATGTGACTTCGTGCAGCACGACTTAGATGCTTTGTTTTTTCCTCACATTTCAAAATTCATCTAAGTCACATTAATACGACCACATGGCAATAGTGTTGATAAACAATTATATAAAGAAGTGAAGTGTAATTTACCGAATACAAAAAGAAGCAGAAAATGTAAAGAGGAGAAAAGGGGATGACTGTGAAGTTTCGTTAAGTGAAAATAAGATAAAATATAGGCTGCAGTGCCAATCTTCTTTACATATCAGGTGGCCATTTTATTATTTTGTTTTGTTTGTGTGGGGAAAGTGGAAAGGAAATACTCTTCAGATCCTGGAAAACGCCAATGATCCTCAGCTAGTCACCTACAAAGATACAAATACTCCGGTCGGGGGTGCCGGAATTAGCACTCCGACGGACAAGTCAGTTCCTCTATTCAAGAAAGCTTGTTCACTAAATTTTTAGAAGTGATTCTTACATACCTTTTCTAGTCCATTGCCATTATATTTATACTCGTTTCTTCTGATCCTCGGGGCCAGGGCCTATTTTTTCAATCATTATCTTTTCCACTATTTGGCTCTAGGGATCCTCCCCTATTCGGCCTATTTATCCTATTCGGCCCCTTATCCTTGCGGGATATCTACCGGCTAGCATCAAGCTTCTAAAACATACCTCCTTTATCTTCACCAATTATTCGGCTACCACAATTGCCCTCCGAACTCCCTGTTAACGGCAGTTGATCGGCGTGTTTGGTTCAGAATTTGAGAAGTTTAGCGTCAGGCGGCTTCGCGTGCCCCAATATGTCAGGAGGCGCACGCCTTTTTACTCATCATTACGCTTTCCCGCTCTATTCATGTGTATCTCAGCATTTATTGCGATTTGAAACTTTGGTCCTTTCGAATTCACATTTCATCGATTTTCTAAGACTTTTGGATCGCCAGTGCATATCCCTCCGTGACTCGCGTTTTCTGCAACTTCTTCCCGTCTTCCCTTGTCTCATCTGCTCTTCGTAAGTCTCCTTCTCCCTGCTTTGTAATCCTATTTTCTGTTTGCTATTTTAGCTTCTAATATTTAGTTCTTTGCTAAGATGGCCAAACATTTGAAAGACCTCCTTCGAGGATCGATTCCTGCTTCCGCAACATTTTTCTATTCTCGACGACGCCCATTTATCCCTTGTAATCACAACGCCTCGACATGGAGAGGGAAGATCAAAACACGATCGTATTCCCCTTTTATCCATTGCGAGGGCGGGTTCGCTTTCCCTATACCCACTTCTTAGGGCCGTTCTCCGCTATTAGGGTTTGATTCCTTCTCAACCCAATGTAAATTTCTTTCGAATCATCATGGGGGTTATAGAGTTGAATCGACGCCTTAGGATTAACCTTGGGATTCCGGCCATTCGGCATTGTTACGCCTTAGCCAAATCCTCCCGATCGGGGCGATATTTTCTCGTACAAAAGATACCGACCATCACTTGGTGAATATGCTTGCTATTCCGTAAGCGGTTGACGACGCGATGGTCAACGTCATAATTGGGAGTTCAAGGGAGGATCACCGGACCCTATTCCTGCACATAAGGGTGACCTGTGTTGCCACGCAATGTCTTATGTTTGTTGGTCTATCTCTTATTCGGCTCTTTTCCCTAAATTGCTTTTTATCTTCTGCAGGTAATAGGTTGAAGAAAATTCTGACTTCGGTTGACGACGTAGTTCTTGGGGAAATCAAGACTGCACTCACATATTTCGGCCGCCCAAACGTACAAAAACAAGGGAGAGCCGCCCATATTCTCCTTCGGTACGAACCCACTTACACTACTTTCTCGGCTGCAGACAATATTCCGATTCCATCCGGCAATCAACAGCTCTCGGCCCTTATCTTCCCCAGCTTCAAAAACCTTAGGCAGATCGGTCTCGTAGCTTCTGATTCGGGGGAAGACGCCGAGCCGGTTGTAGAGGTGATTGCCGATCCGGCTGGGGAGTCTACTGAGGGGGTTGTAGAGAGCGACAAAGCCGTACGCTCGGCATTTGAGGCCACCGAGCCATCCGCCTTAGGACGAGTAGATTTCTCTTCTGGGGATATTTTTGCGAATTTGGGGGATCTACCCGGCGATTTCTTTGAGGGTATGGCGAAGGAAAGCCTAACGCAGATGGCGCGTAAAAGAAATGCCGAGCGGATAGCCGAAGAATGCCGAATCAGATCCCGCCTGATCAAGCCCTTCGCCTGCTTCGAGGGACGGTTGAGGTTGTGGTCCGACACGGAAAAGAGGTGGAGAATAGCCGATGGGGAACGGCCGATTCGAGTAAGGCCAAAAGCGTGGTGCCGAGGAGAAGCGAGTTCAAGCCGCCCCGATAGCAAACGGCCTCGCTTGAAGAATCGACGTGGTCGCCCGCTCGTTATTCACCAAAGATCGTGGATATGCCGATTTTATCCGACGCCGCCATCGAGGATCCACCGTGGCTCGAGCTTGGTGGCTTTAATTTCTCGCCGGTGACAACAAAGCCTTCGGTGCGTGTTCGATATTATGGCCGTTGCCCTAATCGCCAATCGCACTTCGTAGGTCACCTTCATTTCGCTCTTGTTTGTTAAAGGCGCCTAATCATACCGAATTGTTTTTGCAGACGATTGGAAGGATCGCCGACTTGGGTCGCCGCGCGGATGCTCTTCGGAGAATTGACCATTTGCAAACAGAGGTGCAGGTCAAAAGTAGGGCCGAAGTTCGAAATTATGAGAGCCGAAATGGAGAGTCTTGCGAGCCAAGCGAGAAAGAGAGGGTTCAAGGTCACGTACCTTCGTGTTGATGCCGAGGGTAGGGCAAATGCGAGCGAGGAATCGCTCAAACTTTCCAAGAAAGCACTTGTCAAGCGGAAGCTCGCTTAGAGGAGCTTAATGCCCGCGAGAAAGCCGACGGAGGCCTTTGAGGCAGGAGAGGAGGCGCCTCGACGGAATATGTTGAAGAAGTGTCCAAATTTGAGAATCGTGGGTTCAAACATGGGTGGCTCAAAGCCCTTGCTGCCACTGAGGTTACATTGGATTTGCCAATTCCTTATGAGCAGGTGGATGTTGAGCCACTTGAATCCGAGCACCGACGAGTGATCCGGGAGCCGCATCGAAAGCAGCGTCTTTTTGTTTTTGTTTTTCTTCTTTTGGATAGTGCGTTGTTGGTTCAGTAGTTTTCATGTATAAATTGGTTAGCATCTCACAAGCAATTTATTAATGAAAATTTCCTTGTAATTTTTGCTACCACCACACACTTTGTATGAAAGAGTTCTGTGGTTTAATTTTAATGAAAGAGTTCTGTGTTTGTCAATGCATTTGGTAAAATGGAATTGCATATACTGTGGGGAAACCCTGATTTGTGAATCTGCCCTTGCCCCAAGGGGTTCATGAAAAGAATTCTAGCTGAATCAATTTGTGAGCCGGCTGGGGTACTTGATCCGAATAGATTGATAAATCTGCTCTTGCCAGTCAACTCGTGAGCCGGATGATTTTACTGTGGCACGAATGATTTTATCTAGAACTCTTCTAAACAAACCATACATACAATATCGTGTGTCCAAACTTTAGTTTGTTCCTTACTTGAATCTGAAGTTTTCATCAACAGTTCTTGTGCGTTCTTCTTTTTTATGTCGCTAACCACTAAAGGTAGAGAGGAAAAGATTGGTCAATATTTGGGTTCCTGCAGACTCAATACATATCCCATCAAAATCACCATTTGCAATTTCACTGCCTACTGATCTTGGACCCTTAGATTGATGAATTTGCCCTTGCCCTAATCAACTCGTGAGCCGGCTGGGGTACTTGAGCCGAATAGATTGATGAATCTGCTCTTGCCCTAATCAACTTGTGAGCCGGCTGGGGTACTGGAGCCGAATTTCCCTAATCAACTTGTGAGCCGGCTCGGGTACTTGAGCCGAATAGATTGATGAATCTGCTCTTGTCCTAATCAACTCGTGAGCCGGCTGGGGTACTACGCACTTAGGCTGAACATATCCCATCAAAATCACCATTTGCAATTTCACTGCCTACTGATCTTGGACCCTTAGATTGATGAATCTGCCCTTGCCCCAGGGGGTTCATGATAAGAACTCTGGCTCTGAATCAATTCGTGAGCCGGCTGGGGGTACTTGAGCCGAATAGATTGTCCTGCCGTCAACTTATTTGGCATCAGGCGATTGGGTTTCGCGATTAATGAACTTGCCTCAATCGTGCTGCCTCTGCGAGTGTTAAATGATCAAAGGTACAGCTTTTAAGAGTCTGGTAGGTATCTGATTCAAACTCCTGAGAGAAAATCTATTGTGCGAATGTCGAACAAACTCTTCTTTAACAGCAAAGGGGAAGCCAAGACATTGGCTGAGCTTGGCGGTGATATGAATCGAAGTGAATACCGTGGTGCGCTCTTGCGTGCTGGGAGTAAGAGTTCTATGGGTCGAGAGAGGCGTCAATCTCCTCGACGTCGTAGTAGGTCGCCCAGACGAGATAGGCAGTCCCACGGGAGATCGCCACACGCCCAAGTCGAAAGGAGATCAGACGCGAATCCGTGCCCGTTAAGTTTTGCAATATTTGTGAAGAATAGGCCCATGACGGAAGCGGACTCAATCGTTCGAGACCCAGACGTGGCGGTCGAGTTTGCTCGACAAATATTTCCTCCGGAAGTTCAGCAGTCAATGGCTGGTCGTCAGGACTACGAAGTGTTTCGCGAGGGCATTCATAGGGCTGTGAAAGGGCTCTATACGGCTTATGAAGTCGGCATGCGATTGCGCTACATACACGAGAAATGGAGAAAAGGAAGAGCATATCCAGCTTTGAAGGCTCGTGGAGGCGGGCCGAACGTGAGTTAAGAGAGATCAAAGCGGCCAGTACAACCAGGCGGGTGAATCCAATCGTGGAAGAGAGGGTTACCACGGCTTATAAGTTACCGCCATTGCCGATCGTGAGACGGCGAGCATGTTCGCATTGAGTCCGCAAAGGGAGGTCTTATGAAAGAGGTTTTCACGAAGGCGCTTGGTTGGAATCCAAAAGACCAAGGAGAAGCTTAGAAGAAGTTTGCCGATGTGAAAATCGTGGGTTTAGGCATGGTTGGATCAAAGCATCTCAAGTCGCCAATCTCTTCGCTTGTCGCATCGATTCGACGTCACCTCTCTACCACAAGAAGGACTTTCCGTTTCTCGCCGAGGTTGAGAAGAGTGAGGATGAGGGCGACGCCGATGACTTTAATTATTAGAAGGTTCGAACCGGTCGCTCGCAGTTATGTAATTTCTTGGTTTTTTGAATAAAAGACGCTTTATTGAAAATATCAAATTGTCTCCCGCATTCGGCGTGTCCGTGTTTAATTTTATTGCATAAATGTTTGGATAGACATAAATACATCAATCGGACTCAGCATGTTAAATCGATGCGCCAATTCGTTGGCATGATCGGCCTACATGTAATGGTCGTTTACTTTTGAATAAAGCCATTGCGGCGTGTGTTGTTGAAATTTGAAGAAGCCGTGAGCCAGGGATCGAAGGGGTTACGGCATTTTTGCATTTTTAGACTTAGCTCGAATGCCAGATGTCTAGCCAATTGGGCTAGATAATTTTTGCCCTTGCACAGCCTGTGCGCGTTTTAGCCAACCGTTGGGTCAACTAGGTCATGGAGAATGTTGACCGACGCCTGTCTCGTGGGGTTTAGTGTTGATAAAATCACTTCGGGATTTGGGCCTCAAGATCGCGGCCATTGCTGAGAATAAAAGCGTCAAGCGCCTCATGCAATCAAACATATTTGGCTCACCAGCATCTATTGCGTGGGATGCTCAAGAGTTCTCACCATCAGATGGTGATAGTTGCAGGAGCTCAAATTCCGGCCGAACTTGGCGCTCAGATGGTTTGCGGCGGAGAATTCTCTGGTGTGGGAGGTGGACCGCTGAAAGGAGAAACTGGAAACACGTCAGCCTCCAAGTCGTTGAAGCAGATCGCCCCGAAAGGAGACACAACGACCGCTGCCCCTAATCTCCCTTGTCTTGGATCTTGGCCTTGACATTGTCGATGGTGTCGAGGTCTTACGACATGCCGATTCGGGCGCGGTTAGATCGATGCGTTTTGAGCCGCGATGGTTGTTCAAATGACAAGAGTTGGATCGACCGGTTGATTTGTCTTAGAAGGGATAGATATTGTAATGTTCGAACGCGGATTACGTCTATGTAACAACTTTTTAATCAAATAAAAAGTGTTATTTCATATAGTTGAGTCTTACTCTGAAAATCTTTTGTTTAGCTATGCCGGATGAATGTTCCTGATCCCAACTTTTAATGGTTAAGCATGTCATTTCGTATATGCCGGATGAATGTTCCTGATCCCAACTTTTAATGGTTAAGCATGTCATTTCGTATGGTTTAATGGTTTGCTATTAGTTTGCTATCGGAAAGTTTGCTACCGGAGCTTTTGTGTAGCTTAAATGTTTTTCCTCAGATTCGTGGATCGCCCTTGCCTTAGGCGGGATGCGAGTTTAACCTAATGGGTCGCATCAGAGGGCTAAGGCACGCCTTGTCCGGCGAACCATATGAGTAATTCCGGCTTAATTAGTTGATTAAAACAGGCTCCGGATCCGAAGACTTATTCGGCCCTAAGGTGTCGTGCAGCCCGGGGGGCTCCGAATCCGGAGACTTATTCGGCCCTAAGGTGTCGTGCACTAAAGGGAGCTCCGAATCCGGAGACTTATTCAGCCATAAGGTGTCGTGCACCAAAGGGCACTCCGACTCCGTAGACTTAATTTGGCCAATCGTGATATCCACGAAGGGCGCTCTGAATTCGGAGACTTATTCGGCCCTAAGGTGTCATGCACCAAAGGGCGCTCCGAATTCGGAGACTTAATTTGGCCAATCGTGATATCCACGAAGGGCGCTCCGAATTCGGAGACTTATTTGGCCCTAAGGTGTCATGCACCAAAGGGCGCTCCGAATCCGAAGACTTAATTTGGCCAATCGTGATATCCACGAAGGGCGCTCTGAATTCGGAGACTTATTCGACCCTAAGGTGTCATGCACCAAGGGGGCTCCGAATCCGGAGACTTATTCGACCCTAAGGTGTCCTGCACCGAAGGGGGCTCCGAATCCGGAGACTTAATTTGGCCAATCGTGATATCCACGAAGGGCACTCCGAATTTGGAGACTTATTCGGCCCTAAGGTGTCATGCACCAAAGGGGGCTCCGAATCCGGAGACTTATTCGACCCTAAGGTGTCCTGCACCAAAGGGGGCTCCGAATCCGGAGACTTATTCGACCCTAAGGTGTCCTGCACCAAAGGGGGCTCCGAATCCGGAGACTTATTTTGGCCAATCGTGACATCCACGAAGGGCGCTCCGAATCCGGAGGCTTATTCGGCCCCAAGAGGCTTGAAGGAGAGAGTGCCAAAGAAAATCGATTTTCATTCAAACGTGGTACCAGTACAAGCATCAGATCCCACAAGTCGGGTCTGTAAATGGATCTTCATAAAGTCTACGTTCGCGCGGATTGCGGTGAGCCACGGATCTCTTCAATGCCACGGTCTGTTGGGAAGCGCATAAGCTGATGGTAGGTGCTTGGGACAACCTTCATGACATGCAACGTGGGCGCCCATGATGGCATTATACGGCGATGGAAGCTTCACAACCAAGAATTCCACGTCAACCGTTTTTGAGCCCGCTCGAACAGGTAGCACGATCCTCCCCAACGGGTATTCTGGATTTGTGTTGAAGCCGAACAGTGGCTGAGACGACGATGATAGGTCCGACTCATTGAGGCCGAGTTCAATAAAAGTTCTGTAGTACAAGATTTTCGAAGTGCTTCCTGGGTCTATGAGAATGCGTTCAACGCTGAACCGTCGTACGCGTAATTTGACGACCAAAGGATCGACGTGGCTGGCCACTATTCCGACGAGGTCGGAGTCATCGAACTTAATTGTCAGAGCTTCTCTGGGCCTTCCGGTTGACATGTTATGTTTTTGGGGAATTGGGTGCGATTGGATCGTATGCACGGTCGGGGATGCCGGCAGACCGTAGATTATGTGGATCACACCAAGCGGAGGTGAATCCTGTCTCAAGGCTAATGCTTTGGTTGGCCTTCCCTTGCTCACGTATTGCTGCAGTCGACCATCTTGCACCACTTCCTCCAGATGATCCTTTAGCGCATGATAGCTCTCGGTTTCGTGGCCGTGATCTTTGTGGTATTCAGATCGCATCCCTCCTCCGTGTGTCGGGAGGCCCCACCATCTTCGACGCCACTTGAAAATGGAAGGTGCCGGACTTTGTCATTATTGCCGCGATCGGCCTGATCGCTAACTCCGTATACTTCTTGTCGGTTCGCCTTGAGCGTCTTTGCCGACTTGTAGTTGTTCGCTCGCTCGGTGGGAGCATTGATCGCTTGATCGACGGAGTCCCGCCTTTTGTCTCGCTTGGTTCGCTGTCGGCTCGTGGCTCGTGGCGACGGAGCTTATTGGTCGAGCAATTTCGGGAGGCCGTTTCTTTGGAGATTTGTCCGCTTTATCCTCGTGGCATCATCTTCGACTTTACAATATTCTTCAACTTTCTTCATCAACGCCCAGATTGTTTTGGGGGTCCTTCTGGTCAGGGAACTGCGCAGAGCACTGTCAGGATGTAAGCCCATTTTGAAGGCGGTGATGGCCCTGGAGTCGTTGCAAGCATCGTCAACAAGGTTGAAGCACTCCCAATATCGTGAAGTACGCTCTGGCGTCTCTCATCGGATCTACATAGCCCGAGGAGTCACTGTTCGGTTGTACCTCGTTGGTGATGAACCGCCCGTATGATTCTGCATTGGCGTAAGCTTTTAATCGGTGGCTCTAACTTGTAATACCACCGACGGCTAATGGACCTAGGGTCGCTAGGGAATATTCAAAGACACGAGGGCTTTATTGTTCCGCGGCAGCATGGCCTGCTTTGTAATGACGGATATGATCACAGTCGATTTTCCGTCATAAAGAGTGAATGACGGAGCTTTGAATTTCTTAGGGCAGGACGCCTTTTGCGATCCGTTTAACGAAAGGATCGTCGGTCTTCCTCGTTGAGCGCTTCTCCTGCGCTTGATCCTTGTTCGCAGATCCTTTTGAAGGAGCCGGAGGTTTCGGATCGTCCCTTGCGCCGAGCTCGTGGATAATGAGTTGGAGTTGCTATCGGTATCCTTTGGTCGAGCCCGAGGTCTTTGCCCGCCCTCGGAGGTCGCTCGTTCTCGCCCATGGCCTCTCTAGATTTTGCTACCTCCAGGGCCAACTCTTGACGGAGTCGTTCGTTCTCAGCGATCATGTTCTCGAGCCTTTGTTCGTTCTGCTTTGCTTGTTCCATGATAGCCTGCATTGTTTCTTGTGCTGAAGTTGTTGGCGAATCAAAGTTCAAGACGCGTCGTGCCGCGATAGTTTCTTTTCCGAGCATATTAGCTGGGGTGAGGTCGTCTCGCTGTGTGATCTCGTCGGTGGCTATCGGAGGATCTTCGGTCACGCCTTCCATGGATGTATTTGAGTATTCCCACAGACGGCGCCAATTGTGGGGAAAGTGGAAAGGAAATACTCTTCAGATCCTGGAAAACGCCAATGATCCTCAGCTAGTCACCTGCAAAGATACAAATACTCCGGTCGGGGGTGCCGGAATTAGCACTCCGACGGACAAGTCAGTTCCTCTATTCAAGAAAGCTTGTTCACTAAGTTTTTAGAAGTGATTCTTGCATACCTTTTCTAGTCCATTGCCATTATATTTATACTCGTTTCTTCTGATCCTCGGGGCCAGGGCCTACTTTTTCAATCATTATCTTTTCCACTATTCGACTCTAGGGATCCTCCCCTATTCGGCCTATTTATCCTATTCGGCCCCTTATCCTTGCGGGATATCTGCCGGCTAGCGTCAAGCTTCTAAAACATACCTCCTTTATCTTCACCAATTATTCGGCTACCACAGTTTGTATTTTGAACATTGGTTTGGTGAAAAAATCAACGATAGTTTTGTAGGTCGAAGTGAGTTGGAAGGTTGTGTATTTACTTGCACTCTATTTCATAGTTGTTTATAAACAGTATTACTTTAAAACAAAGAAAATTAAAGTCGCTGTTTCATTTTATGATTTAATTTATAATTTTTTGAAAACACCAATTTGTACTAAAATCGTCAGTTTGAAGTGACTACTTACTGTATTAAAAAAGCAAGCATGAAAAAATAGTTTAATGTGGCGATGTGACAACTCACTGCATTATTGATTAATTTGATAACTCACTGCTTGAATATGAAGGGATTGCATTGTGAAAAGGACAACCTACAATTATGATTTTACTTGACAACCACGTCCGTGACTACATCACAGCTACACAAAGTCACGGATACTTAGGATTGCATGAAATGAATAAGATAAAATAATATCACGGGTATCACTTCTTCCATAGTGCCCCAACTCAATTATCGTCACCAGGTCATCTCTAGTTAACCCCCAGTATGATGTCCATAAATAACGCTACCCCCAGTATGATATTTGTTCAAGTCATAACAATAGTAATATATCTACAATTACTATTATTATTAAAAAAATTATTTTATGAACAATGTCTGCAAGAGGTGCAAGAAGTTCACGCCGTCAAAGAAATCTGAAAGTGTGGCTACTACCTTCATTTACTTATGACTACAAGAGCGAAAAGTACTCGAGTCCGAAGGATTATTATGCTGGTATCCGAGCAGAATGGGCGTTCAGGGTAACGGAGCAAGAAAGATTGTTTAATGATCTACGTAACTTTGGGGCACCGATACCTCATCGTCGTTCATTGACCATGGCTAGACGAAATGTGAGTGACTATGAAAAAGCAGTTAGCAGAATTAAGAAGGAGAACAACAGAATGTTGATGAGGAGATGTCAACATTTCATGCTTCAACTAGCCACCGAAATGGCGAAAGCAAGAGATTTGAGGTGATTGAGCGAAATAATGTCTTAAACAGTGAAAAATATCTCTCTGACTACTACATGTCAGATGAGGAATGAGAAATCAAACACCTTTATCTTTCATATATGTTTGTATGTTGTGTTGTATCTTCGTTACTGGAGTGTAAGACAATGTTGTTGTTCATCTAACTTACGGATGTATTTTAACTATTTGTTATATGAACCTAAAGTTTATGAAATAACTACATTTATAAGTACACATGTCAAGATTCGTTACAAATTTCTCTTCCTATTGATAACTCATGTATAAGCATTGCAAAGCCATTACACATGGTAGCTGCATATTTGAAATTATTGTAAACAACTATGCATCAGAGTTGTCACGTCAACTTTTATGACCTGAACAACTATGCATCAACTTTATACGAGTTGTCACTTCGACTTTTATTTACTACTCAATGCATATCTGAAGGTTTTAAGCAAAGTTCAAATCCACTTAGAAATTTAATTTCACTTTTCCGCTTACAAATATAATTCAATTTATTTTGCCTTCACAATATATTTAATTTCACTTTTTACCTTACATATTTCATTTAATTTAATTGGAGAAATTTGACCAATTTAATTTGAAGTGAACTATGTGTTCATTTAAGTCGGTATTGTTCTCGTTTGCATACTAGGCTAGCTTTTATTAGTAACACTTTCAAGTTCTATACATCGAAAAATCCATTCATTCTAATTCTACTACAAATTAATCTTCAATACATTCTAACTCTATAATATTTTATCTTCAACGTTTATGAATCTATTTGGAGCTGCATAGGGTGGCTTTTTAAACACAAAGGGTCTAATTGTTTTGTTGTTTTGTTCTGACACCCCCTCATTCCATTATGAATTGCAGAATTCACATGGGCACAGTAGCTATGATACGATAATAAATTGTAGCTCGGCGCAGTGATATGTCCAACATTTCTTAGTGATCTCAAGGACTTTATGACGTAATAAATTGTATGCTTTGTTTTTTCCTCAGATGCTATGTGACTTTGTGCAGCAATGCAATGATGCATATGACTTTTTTCCTCAGATGCAGTGATGCATGTGACTTTGTGCAGTGATGCAGTGATGCATGTGACTTTATGTAGTGATGCATGTGACTTTCTGACTTTGTCAGTTATATACTTTAGACTTTTTTCGTCACATGCAAAGGATACATGTGACTTTGTGCAGCGACTTAGATGCTTTGTTTTTCCTCACATTTGGGAATCCATCTAAGTCACATTAATACGACCACATGGCAATAGTGTTGACAAACAACTATATAAAGGACTGAAGGAGTGATGGTAAACACACAACCTTTCCACTCAATTCGCCCTAGGAAACTATCGTTCATCTATTGAGAAAAAGTCAAATGGAGTATAGATTCACGGCAGGGGGTAGGAATCGCAGAGGTGAGAGTTCACGACGAGGAAAAGGAACGGGAAGGGGACTCGCAGGGGGTAGGAACTTCGAAGGAGGTGAGAGTTCATGCCGAAGAACAGGAACGGGAAGGGAAGTGGCGATGTTGAAGATCAAACATCATTTACTTTGTTAGATGCCTCTTGTGCTTATCATGATAGGTTTGGGAAGCGACATTTTGTCATGCCCAAGTACTATCGAGATCCATGTGGTTTCGTGGAGGATCCATCTGATAATCAAACAGGATATGGTTTAGCAGACGCTAAACTTCTGAAGTGGCTCGCACTATTTATAGAGCGAGTGCAAATGGAAAGATTATGTCTGGAAAATCGACTGAAGGTGTCGAAAGCACGTTCAGTTCAGATCCAAAAGGAAGATCCAAATAATGTTGATCATCTATGTGAAAGACTTCGACGTGAGATTTCTCAAATGCCAGAGGTCACCGCGATATGGAACTATCTATACTTAAGTCGGATGCCAAGAAGAACGAACAGCACCAAATCTTGCGCTATCAAGGCTATCAAGGACGATCTTGCACTTCTCTCGACTCGAGCTCTCGATTGTTGAACTCTGAGATTGCCGATTTGAGCGAGGATTAGGCGTATATCTGTCTGCTAAATTATATTAGGTTATCCATAATTATATGTTGTGTGTGTTAAAATAACTCTTTTGACAATGAGTTTGTGAAAGGTTTTTGTAATATTTGTCTATGTAACTGTTAAGTATTGTACTCGTCACTTTATTTTATGTTTTGTGTTATGTTGAATGTTTCCAACCATTATTTTTGTGGGATACTTATGTTTGAACTAGCTACGGCGTTCTAAAGTGTTATAAGTGTTATAGTCATACCTTTATTTTGTTTTCCTGTTCGTAGTAGTAATTAACAAACTAGATACTTTATATATGTTGTGTCAAGTTTTATGTAAATATTTTGTGGCAACAAATATTTAGTTTCGAAAAATCTGCAAAAGTAGGCTTAGTTTGGGAAATAAATTCAGATAGAAATTTGAGTTTGGGAAAAGCCCCGACAAAATTTCTCCGAAACTGTGCAAAATGTTCTCTGGGAGGGTACGTGTCTCGAGGCCATTATTTTCTTCTTCATTTTTAATTTTTATTTTTAAATTTTAAATTTTTTATTTGTTGTTTTTATTTTTGTCCATCATCGATTTTTTTAAATCATATTGAAATATATAACAAAAAAAAAAATTATTTAAAATTTTATATTTAAATAACAATTTAAAAAATGTCAGGTAAATTAAGCAAATATTTAATTTACATTTTTTACACAATTCACTACTCTTTAGACAATGCATGCTGTTTGTTTTTTAAAAATTTAATGTATAAATTATTTATGTAAATATAAAATTGATCTGATAATCATACATATAATTTTATCATTTTTAAAAATAAAATAATGGATGTGAAACATAATTTCCAAATTATATGATTGATTTTTAAATATTAAAATAATAAAATTTGGTAGCTAAGATTACTGTAACGCCCTCAAAAAAATTACATATAAACCAATCATTCAAGACATCCATAGACATAAAAGAATAAAACATATTTCCATTCATCAGAGTATTTAGTTCAAAAGTATTACATTTTGACAACAAAAGTAGATGCCCGACGGGCTTACAACTTTCTAAGCCAACACTTGGTTACAAAAATCGAGAGTTCTAACTCTAAACACATTAAGCCATTGGCTTGAATTTACATGTAATATACAAAATAATCACAAAAGTAAGCCTTCAGCTTCTACAACCTCCCAAGCTACATTCTTGGAGGCGGCATATCACCTGCACCTAAAAAATGATGTCCCATATAGGATGAGCCAAAGCCCAGTAGAGATATGCTAAACACAATATGAACGATAACTAAAACATTAGCTTTTGATAAATGTTTAACTTATATAAACTAACGTACATCTCTTTCATAACCAATCCATATTCACAAATATATACATATCAATCCCTTATCGTTTCATTATCCAAACCAATTCATAGATATGATTCTCTGTTCATCCAGACAGTTTATATTGAGACTACAACTCATGTTAACAATACATCGATCATAATCACTTAATATGAGACTACAACTCACATCATTAACATTTCCATACTTCAATTTAAAATGAGACTACAACTCATATCAATAATACTTCAACACTTCAATTCATCTACGTCATACAAACATAATTAAGATTTCGGGACTTTCACCCTGGACACTCCAGCCAACTTGGTTATCAATGGAGTCCATCCCCTATCTCCTCCCAAACAGGTTTGAGAGTACATCTCCTATCTCCTCCCAAACAAGATACATATGCAATGTATTTAAACACTTATCATATACAATGATCAAGCAAAGCATATATTCAATATGTTATTCCATCCGTCATATTCAATGACATACTCAATTGATTAGTTTTAATTCACCTAATCATCATGCAGTGTTTACAACAATCAAGACTATCCTCCGCCGATAGTCCAAAACAATTATTTCTAAACAGATAATAAATTCATCAAACAGATAAATTATCAACATTTTCATAGGTGAGTGATTAATCAATCCAACTATACCATTCCATCTCATAATTTCCCAATTTTATTATTTCCAAACCAATTTCAGATTCTCATAATTAATTTCATTAATTACACCAATGACCCGATTAAACCCAACTAAGGCATTTTCTCCCTTTTTCTCAACATTGACTCAAAGGTCCAGATATCATCAATAAATATCAATAACCTCATTTAAAGACCCATATACACATGTATAGTTCAAAAGGAACAAAACCCCTCTTTATACATTTCAAGTTTTGAAACCCGAACACCCAAAATTTCCCAACTTCAACATTAAATCAAAATGACCACATGTTTATGTCAAAGGCCATAAATATGAGTAGTTATCCCTACCTCAAATGAAGAGACCCAAACGAGATGATGAAGAAACTCGAAAGTGCTCCAAACCCACAACTTTTCAAATCAAAATGGAGGTCTTGAGAAGCTCCAACACTTTAATGAAGACACAAGGGTTGGGTCTCATTAAATCAAGATCAAAATGTAGAGAGAGAAGGTATTCTAGAGAGAGGAGCTCTCAAATGAGGGTTTTGGAAAGTTAGAGAGAGAGAGAGAGCCGAAAAAGTGATTCAAAAGAGAGGGAGAGGGAGAGGGTCGGACACAGACTCCCGCTCGAGCGTGAGAACGGACACTCCAGCGTCGAAAGCACACTTCTAGCATTTTCAGACCTGTGAAAAAATTTACTGAAGGTTGAAGAATCCCGCTCGAGCATCAGACTGGCCGCTCGAGCGGAGGGGCAAATGCAAAAGGGCCCGCTCAAGCGTGAGAAGCCCCGCTCGAGCGTGAATGCCAAAATCTGGGCATTAACTATTTGTTTCTAAACACAACCAACCTGTTTCAAACTTGCCCAACACAAACCAAAACTCAAATACAAAGAGTTAAAGGACGGAAACACGATATAGACAACAGCAATCATCCACGGAACCGAGTCCGAAATACAATAAATAATGAAGGGAAAACCAGGATCGCTATAATTACAAATTTAATACGATATTTTATATGAATAATTTATATATAGAGATCTACAAGATGATTGAGTGAATTATAGAATGTGGATTGACTAATAATAATAATAATCAACAGTGAGTTGTCCCGCTTTCCTTAAAAATTATATTTCGGTAGTAAAAGTTGTGAACAAGACGATATTTTATGTGAATAATTTAAAAATTGTACCAGGTTTTTTGAAAAAAAAAAATTTAAAACCATAGTAAAAGCGTGGTTCAAAACCACGTTTTCTGGAAAAAAAAATTACACAGTTAAAGCGTGGTTCACAACCATGTTTTTAGAAGAAAAAAAAATTTACTTAAAAGCTTGGTTCCTAACCACGCTTTCTTAATTAAAAGCATGGTTTGGAAACACGCTTTTATGATTTTACAAATTTTCCACGCGAGAGTCATAAAAACGGTGAAAGCATGCTTCACAACTACATTTTAGCCTAGTTTGGGAAATCCGTCCAAACTAGGCCTAATTTGGGAAATAGGTTGCTAATTTGACTTAATTTGGGAAAAAGCCCTTAATATTTTATGTGTAAAAAACTTTAATAATTGAAAGTCAAATATAATAAATTTGTTAATGACTGATGACAATTTGTCACAGTATGTGATTTTATATAAAAGGCTCATAAAAATTATTTCTTTCAAAGATTAAAAAAAAAAAAGAAGTCAGTATTCTCACCCTAAAATTAAATCTTCATTTGTAATAATCAAATTTATTAAAAATCATGAATTCTACTTGTATCAAAATATTTTTTTTTTCCTAAAAAAAAAAAACAACAAAAAATTCTATAATATTACAACTCATGGTATACTATTTTAGTTATTAATCAAAAAGAACTTTGATAATTTCTTATGTTTTTGGTTATGTCTAAAGTGGTGCATCGGGTCTTTAATTATGCTTCAAGTGGTGTTTGATTATGATCTATTATAATACTTTTATATGACAATTAAATATTTAAATATTTTATTACATGAAAAAAGTGTTTAAGGTGCGTTAACACAAAGGTAGGATTCATGCTTATATCAGCACGATTGTAAGAGTTATTCACATTGATGAATAAAAAATTATAAATTCAAATGATAAACAGTTCCCTCAAAGGGAATCAGACACAAAATCTATATAACCTTAATAATTTCACTACTCAACAATGTTTTGATTAATTATTGACACATCATAATAACTGAAATTTTTTTATTCCAGCCAAATTATTTTTGTGCATATCTTTTCTGGCAAAGCTCGTGAATGTGCATTACCAGTAATATTATAAATTCAAAATTTTTATTTAAAAATTATTCAAGAAACATCAATAGGTACCTTAAATATACACAATCATTTTTTATGAATCATTATTCTTTAAAATAATACTCCACACTATTTATCATTTGGCATTTGCCAATTTATCTTCTAAAAACTTAACAAAAAAAAAAAAGTATTGAGTTTCATTATTTTAATCAAACAATATCAAATTGGACGCTACACGTGTATGTAAATAACTTCTAGAAATATAATGTCTGACATAAAATCACAATAAAGTAAATTTTAACTAATATAATAATATTTTATATTATGATATGTGTGACGAAAAAATAATATTAATTTTAATTTAAAATAAAATTTAAATTTAAATTATTTATTTTAATAATCTTGGCGTTATCATTATATAAAAGTATTGCTTTAATACTTATATATAATAAATTCAATTAAATTATTTTTTTATTTTGATAATTTTAGTTCTATTGTACTATAAAAGTGTAATTATCATATAATTATTTTATATGATATATATTAAATTATAAGATGATAAAATAAATACTTATTTTGATATTAAAAATATTAGTTAAATTAGAAAGAGAATTAGTAATTGTAACAACGCCCGCGGGGACCTCGCTACAGTTCGGACTCGATTTTGTTGCGGTTCTAAATCTCGAACCAAAGAGTCCAAATCCGGCAAATCGTTTTGAAGAAAAACAGATTTTTTGAAAGAAGTGCCAAACATGGACTGCTTTGCTAGATAACAGAGTCGCCACCTAAATATTTTAAAATGGGAAATTTAGGAAACCCTGACTCGGTGCCGAAAAGCCACGTGTCCGTCATCACCAAAGTTCGCTAGGGAAGTTGAGTACGATTAGGGAAGGTCACATGGTGAGCACCCTCTCGCCGGTCAAAGACCGCCTCTACTAACCATGATATCTGTTTTTGAAAACATTGTATGCTCTTATTCGATTATTAGCCTAGGTTACTATGTGATGCTCGCAAACAAACAAGTATAAATGACCTAATCGCTGAATTGGAACTAAACATCTCATGTTTGTTTGTGAAAGATGGTTTGCTACCCGCAGGTAGGCTTAAAATACAGATTTTGCCACAATCTAGTGGGCTTAACAAACAATTGATGAATTGCTCCAATTCAGATAACTCAACCTCCACCCACAGGCATTCAAGGCAGTTATATCACATAAGCATGTAGCCTCATGGTAAGCATGCTATCATGGCAACACTCACACGCATGCAAGGATGCTAAAGCGTAAAACTTACAGAGTACTCCAAGCCAAAACAAAAGCTGATTAGAAATCATGCATGATCCTAAAAATATACAGAAATGCCTAATGTAACACATGCAAAATGCAACTATAGCGGGCTCGGCTATTCTAAGCATGGTATATGAAATGCTACAGCTATCAAGTACTCAACTTGGAATTGAAATACAGATGCAGTTTGTATGATGCGCCGAGCCCGGTGCGTGCAAAACAGATGAATGATGCAAACATGTTGTCATACTGTTATGCTAATTGAAATATGCCCTATATCTAACCATCAAAGCGGATAAATAAAAGGGAGAAAGAAATGGGAGTTGGAAGACATACATCACACTCACACACCCTTATTACAACATTGCCCTCGCACAGAGGGTCCGAATAAAATAATAATACTGATCAATAAAAAGAATATCTGATCAATAAATAAATATCTGATTTCTAATTAATTAACAAATTAATTACAGAAAAGTAAAACTGGCATGCAAGCCAGGGACTGCCTTGCTCCTGATGAATGGTATATGCTGGGCTGCTTGGCGCAGAAATCCACTGGGATGCCCTGATTAGCCTCTGTTTGCAATTTTCTCGTAATCGTGCGACCTCGAAAAGTTGTTGATTGTTGATTTTGCCGCAGAGAGCGAGAAAAGGGCATAGCAATGTATTTCACAAATATATGCATGCCTCGATCCTCGTGCCACCAATCACGCACATCGATGCATGATGGCCGAGGAATCGAATTGCACAACTCAATATGGGATGAATGCATATGAATGCTACAACAAAACCTAACTCCATCATGGGTAATCCGGAATGTCGGTGACTTGGGAATTGAGACCCGTTCCGTTACTCGGAGTACGAAACGTGCCTCGTTTCCCATGTAATATGCATGATATGCATGAAATGCAACTGCTATACAATCTAGCATGCTCAATGCTATGACAATGAGATGTCTCGAAATGCGTGTCCATAGACACGCAAACCGAGAAATGCGGAATGACATGCGAAATGCAATGATGGGCTTATACCAACATGAGAGAGCCTCAGCCCACTTACATAGGAGGCCTGAATGATGAAAGGAGGTGCCTCGAAAAGCGTGTCCACTTGACACGCAAACCGAGGCAATGATGTAAAATGCAAAACGGAAAAAATGGAAGGTGCCTCGAAGTGCGTGCCCGCGGGCACGCAAACCGAGGCGATGATGAGATGAGAATCGGGTAAAATCGAAGTGCCTCGAAACGCGTGCCCACAGGCGCGCAAACCGAGGCGATGATGAAAGATGAAAATCGGATAAAACCGAAGTGCCTCGAAACGCGTGCCCACAGGCGCGCAAACCGAGGCGATGATAAAAGATGATAATCGGATAAAACCGGAGCGCCTCGAAACGCGTGTCCACAGGCACGCAAACCGAGGCGATGATGAAAGATGAAAATCGGATAAAACCGAAGTGCCTCAAAGCAGCGTGCCTGAGCGCCAAATCGGCGATGATGAAAGATGAAAATCGGATAAAACGAAGTGCCTCGAAAGCAGCGTGCAAAACCGAGGCGATGATAAAAGATGAAAATCGGATAAAATCGAAGTGCCTCGAAACGCGTGCCCACAGGCGCGCAAACCGAGGCGATGATGAAAGATGAAAATCGGATAAAACCGAAGTGCCTCGAAACGCGTGCCCACAGGCGCGCAAACCGAGGCGATGATGAAAGATGAAAATCGGATAAAACCGAAGTGCCTCGAAACGCGTGCCCACAGGCGCGCAAACCGAGGCGATGATGAAAGATAAAAATCGGATAAAATCGAAGTGCCTCGAAACGCGTGCCCACAGGCGCGCAAACCAAGGCGATGATGAAAGATGAAAAAACGGATAAAACCGAAGTGCCTCGAAATGCGTGCCCACGGACACGTAAACCGAGGCGACGATGGAATGGGATGAAATGGCATACGGAATGCAACGATGGGCTTACACCAACATGGGAGAGCCTCAGCTCACTCACATAGGAGGCCGTCGGGTAAAAACAAAGCTGCCTCGAAACGCGTGCCCGCGGACACGCAAATCGAGGCAATGATGTAGAAGCATGAAAATGCAAATTGGGCTTACGCCGACATGAGAGGGCCTCAACCACACTCACATAGGCTGCCGGAATGATAAGAATGAGGTGCCTCGAAGTGCGTGCCAAACCGAGGCAATGCAAAAATGATACAAATGGCATGGGAAATGATATGCAAGCATGGCAATGGAATTTCAGCACCTAAATAAAGGGGAAAACAGCCCCGAAACAATTTGAAATAACACTCGAAGCATGCATTCATCCCGAAAATTTGAAATTAAGCCCCGAAATGGCCTATAGCCATGCTATACACGCGAGATATGATCATGGCAGCAAGAACAGTAGCAAGGCAGTCCCAAATATGGCATTTTTCAGTAACAAACATGGCCAAAATGCAAGCATAGATAGATCAACAATAGCATGCAAAATTAGTGGCCAAGAGAGGAGTATTGAGACAAGTGACACATGCAAACCCCAAATGGAAAAACTTTCTTCTACAACATTGAAGATGAGATAAAAATAAGCACAATTGCAGAAGATTACATCCTCAAAATCAGAATACAAACATGCTATAAAATCCATGCAAAGTAGGCTTCCAAATAGGCTATATCATGAGACATGCAATGCACACACCAAATGACAAAACTTTCTTCATGAAATATGTAAAGGGGGTCAAAATAAGACCAAAACCAGTAGGGGTATAAGTCCCAAAAACAAACACAAATAGGTCAAAAATTGCATGCAAAAATGGCACACTTGATGAAATTTGAAGGAGGTGGTATATACAATGACCAAATGAGGTTGAGCCCTTCTACAATGTTGTAGAGGGGCTCAAAATGAGCACAAAACCAGTAGGGGTCGGACCCCTGAAAACAAAAGGAAATAGGCCTAAACTAGCATGCAAGATAATGGCATAAAAGCTAGGTATTGAAACAAGTATATCATAGGAGCATCAAATGAAGTTGAGCCCTTCTACAAAGTTGTAGAGGGGCTCAAAACAAGCACAAAAGCAGTAGGGGTCGGAGCCCCAATTCTCAACCAATTGGAGTATAGAAATGAATCAAGAAAAAGCCCTAAAAGTTGGTTTTGAAGACTTACCCTTGAAGACTTGTCTTTCTTTGATTCTTGGCTTTGATTTGTAGCTTCTCAACCTCTGAAATTCACTTCCTAGCTGCTGGAATGGTAGTAAGGGTGGTGAGGCTAGGTGTTGATGAAGAGAAGACCTAGGGACTTAGAAGCTTTTTGAGGTTTTGAGCTATGAAAATGGAGGAATTTGGAGAAGTCTTCTTGAGACAAATTTTTCCAACCTTGAAGAAGGGGAGGGAGGGCCCTTCAAATAGACAAGAAATGGGGTGTAAAAGGGGAGGGAAAGCACCCAATCTTTCCCTCCCGAAATATCCCCCGGATGCCCCGGGATATGTTGGAAGATATCCGGACGGTGGACAGTGGAAAGCGAAGTGGCAGGCCAGTAAATTTGCAAGGTGGCGGCCCCACCCCCCATGGCCACCGGCCACCCTACATGGCCGGCCCGGCCAGTGAAAAAAATGAAGTTTTGAATTAGTGGCCGACCACCAACTTTTAGGGTCCTCCAAGGTGTGTAGAACAAGGATCCAAGGTTGGAAATTGGCAACCAGGCAGAGCCACAACATAGAGCTGGAAGGAGAGGCTCAAAATGAAACTCAAATTTTCGCCGACCACCAACTTTTAGGGACCTCCCATGTCCCCGATCACAGATATGTAGCTTTGGTTGGAAGAAAATACCCTAGGGTGTTCAACATTGGCGGAAGTGAGAAAAGCGGGCTCGGGAGGAGCGAAGCCAGCTATCTGGGATAATTGCTGGCTTCTCACCCCCAGTGATCTTCCCGATGTTGAAAGCAGGTACCGCCAAGTTTGAACAAAACTAATGAGAAATGAACGCCGAGCCAAACCGAGCAATTCGGGATCCCGAAAATGAGCATCTGATGCCAGAAGTGGTGTTCAGCAGCGAAGTGGGTATCTGCAACCCCAGTGTCCCTCGGAATGACAAAACAGAGGTACCTGCCAAAAACCGGAGAAAGCGGATGCGAAATGAATGCTCGGGGCCCAAATCACGCAGTTCGGGGTCCCGAAAATGGGTCGCCGGGCACCGGAAGTGGTGTTGTGCGAAGTGGGCATCAGGGGCCCCTGTTCCTCGGAACATTAAAACAGAGGTCTCGCCAAAAACCGGAGAAGTCGGAGATGGTTGGGCGTCCCGAAGCCGAGGCACACGACTCCGGCCAAAACCGGAACCGCTCCGAAATGGGCAAAATGGCCTGACCACGAAAAGTAGCTCACGGCCACCGGAGATAATCTACGGATCACTCCTTCCTCAGAAAGAAAACAGAGAAAACCGAACCCGGTTCGCAAACCGAGACAAGGTAGAAGATGGTTGGAAGTTCGAGGCGAGGCACGCGTCGCGACTATGAGACTTCGAGCGAGCACAAGTATGCAACATCACCGAAGCTCAACCGGTGACGTCGAGTTTTAAGGTCGGTCAAAAATGGGGTGTCTCTGATTGCCCCTCTTTGAACTTCGAAAGTCAAGAAGTGACGGAGTGAATGTCAAAGCCCGTGAGACGACCCATTTTTGACAAGGCCGAAGACTTAGACAAAGCAGACAAGATAGACAAAGATGTGCCCGCAGGCAGGCCCGCAGGTAGGGGCAAAATGCAAAGTGATATGCAGGAAGATTTTGACAATTGGACTTACACGCTACGCGAAACCGGTTTGAAGATTGGACTTATACGCTACGCGAAGCCGGTTTGAAAATTGGAGATTCTTCATGAACATGTGCGACAGATACACAAAAAAAGAACGAAGTGTGATGGATACACTAAGTGGACAAACACGTGTGATAAATACACAAAAGTGAAGAGAGTGTGATGGATACCCTATACGAATAAAGTGTGATTGATACACTAAGCTAATGTGTGTGGTGGATACACTAAGCAAATATGATGGATACACTAAGCTAATGTGTGTGGTGGATACACACAGAGGGCATGCGTGATTGATACACAAAGCAAAACGAGTGTGAGTGTGTGTGATTGATACACAAAGTAGGCAAAGCGAGTGTGTGATAGATACACTATTTGAGCAAAGTGTAATTTGATATACAAAGGGTGAAGTGAGCAAAGTGTGATGGATACACCAAATGTGAACACAAAGTGTGATAGATGCACTATGTGAACAGAGTATGATGGATATACTGAATGTGAACACAAAGTGTGATAGATTCACTATGTGAACAAAGTATGATGGATATACTAAAAGTGAACACGAAGTGTGATAGATGCACTTAGTGAACAAAGTATGATGGATATACTAAAAGTGAACACGAAGTGTGATAGATGCACTTAGTGAACAAAGTATGATGGATATATTAAAAGCGAACACAAAGTGTGATAGATGCACTTAGTGAACAAAGTATGATGGATATACTAAAAGCGAACACAAAGTGTGATAGATGCACTTAGTGAACAGAGTATGATGGATATACTGAATGTGAACGCAAAGTGTGATAGATGCACTTAGTGAACAGAGTATGATGGATATACTGAATGTGAACACGAAGTGTGATAGATGCACTTAGTGAACAGAGTATGATTGATATACTAAATGTGAACACAAAGTGTGATAGATGCACTTAGTGAACAGAGTATGATGGATATACTAAAAGCGAACACAAAGTGTGATAGATGCACTTAGTGAACAGAGTATGATGGATATACTGAATGTGAACACAAAGTGTGATAGATGCACTTAGTGAACAAAGTATGATGGATATACTAAATGTGAACACGAAGTGTGATAGATGCACTTAGTGAACAAAGTATGATGGATATACTGAATGTGAACACGAAGTGTGATAGATGCACTTAGTGAACAGAGTATGATTGATATACTAAATGTGAACACAAAGTGTGATAGACGCACTTAGTGAACAGAGTATGATGGATATACTAAAAGCGAACACAAAGTGTGATAGATGCACTTAGTGAACAAAGTATGATGGATATACTGAATGTGAACACGAAGTGTGATAGATGCACTTAGTGAACAAAGTATGATGGATATACTGAATGTGAACACGAAGTGTGATAGATGCACTTAGTGAACAGAGTATGATTGATATACTAAATGTGAACACAAAGTGTGGTAGATGCACTTAGTGAACAGAGTATGATGGATATACTAAAAGCGAACATAAAGTGTGATAGATGCACTTAGTGAACAAAGTATGATGGATATACTGAATGTGAACACGAAGTGTGATAGATGCACTTAGTGAACAGAGTATGATTGATATACTAAATGTGAACATGTGATATGAAGAGAAGAATGGTGTGATAGATACACAAAGAGACATATGAAGTGTGATTGATACACTAAATGAGAATGTGTGTGATCGATACACTAAGGCAAATAAAGTGTGTTAGATACACTGAATGAAACAAATAAATGTGTGTGATAGGTACACAAAGTGGATGAAGTGTGATTGATACACTAAGGTAATGAGAGTGTAATTGATACACTAAGTGAATGAGAGTGTAATTGATACACTAAGTGGATGATCTCAAACGGAACTTCTTTGAATGAACCGTACATACAATATCGTGCATGACTGAGAATGAAACTTGATAGGTACAATGCATTACAATGCATGATGCTTAAAGCAAGTAATAAATGAACAAAGCGGCGCTTTGGAAAGCACCTCATGAGGTGAGTGGCGGTGAACCGCTTTACTCTGACGGGGATCTCCCCTCGTGCTCTTCGAACATTTTACCTTTAACTTACAGTACAAAGGTTTTGGAATGCTAACAAGTAACAATATCTCGCATGTAGGAGCCACGGCCGCCGCTTGTCTTCTGATCATACTCACAACTTTCCCTATTCTCCAACGGGTGACAGACTAGGTTGGTTCAAGATCGAATTGAGGTGCATACATGCTATCTCAACCTATGGGGCTTCCATACTGATTTCAAGCCGAGGGCACGCCTGGGTATTTAAACCAGACTTTAGTCTCGAAATCCGAACCTTTGCGTTCTAGGCCACGGCCATTCGAACTCTAATTTCCACCGTCAGCTTGGTCTCCTAGGAACTCATCGCAAACACGCCAAGATGCATCTGGCAGGGCCGGTATTCGAGAGAGCATTCGATCGCCATTCCGGCTTGAAGTAGACTTGATCTTGAGCTTGAGGTAGAGGCACACTCATACTTGAACATTGGCAAGACACGAAGAGGTACACAGAGCATAGTCTCGAACTTCCAAGTTGGAACAAACTCGGATGCTCGACATTTTCCTCTTTTGCTTTTGCTTTGCACCAAACTCATAGCTTCAGATAGGTCTGGTTTCACTGTTTACATGACTGGGTTGAACCTGCGGTTTTATGAAAGAACAAATTGCTTTTGCACAAATGTGGAGAAGCGGCAAGACTCGGAGCACAAAACGATTTTTGAAATTGAGAGTGAGCATAAGTTCTCAATCGGGTATTGAGCCTACGATGAATACAAAGACGACTCAACAAGAAAACAAAAGGCACATAACCTAGACACATCGAGTAACACTCAAAACGACCCAAAACAAAATCGAGATAAAACAAAAAGACACGACACTCAGACGTGCACAGGGAGCCTGTTTCACCGGGTATATGTCCCACCCTTTCTTATTTGTGGTTCTCACATCACTCGGCCCTCAAGCTCAGTTTTTTCTGAAAAAGCCCTTTTCTCACTTTTCCTCTCATCGCACATCTCTCTATTCTTAAATCTCTCATTTCTTATCCCTCACTGGTGGTTGATGGATAAGCAAAGTTGTGGGCTTTTGCCTGGTATTCTACGATTCTTCTTCTTCGCAAATGCGCCTAGTGAATTCCTCCCACAGAGGGGTTGTCTGCAGATGAATGTAGCGAATCTGCGGTGACACCGGTTGATGATGCTCGCCGGGAGCTTGACGTGATCGATCTGCCAAGATGAGGGAGTGGAATATCTTGATCCATTCCGTCAGGTTTAAGACTTGGCTTGATACCTCGCTACTTGGAGGGTGAGAGAGCCTTCTGCCCTTTCTAGCTTCAGTTGTGCCCCCTTCTGGCAGGTAGAGTGCCCTTCTTGGCGAGTATGTTGATAAAGGGGGAAAGACAGAACTCCTGACCCAACTGTGCCCCTAGTTCATTATTTTGACCATTTTTTATTTTTGCTTTCTAAAAAAAAAATTTGGCCAAAATGGGAGTTAGATTAACATGCTTGTTCAATTTTTGATTTGAAATCACGCAAGTCAGGCTATGAGCACTGAAAATTTTCCTTTTTGGGTCCAAGAAATGGTCCAGTTTTTGGAAAAAAAAAAAAAAAAAAAAAAAGGAACAATTTTCGAGAAAATAGTCAACCTCAGTAAAAATTCTCAAAAACTATTTTTGCAAACGGCCACTTGCTCAACGAGCATGAAACCTACTCTCAAGATGCACAACCTCGGATCCGAAGGAAAATTGCCCCTTGCTTGAAGAGAGCTGCATGGCAACGAAAAGTTGCCCCTTGTTTGAACAGCACCGCAGCGTATTGAATGGCAACAGAAAGTTGCCCCTTGTTTGAACGGCACCGCGGCGCGTTGAATGGCAACGGAAAGTTGCCCCTTCTTTGGATGGCGTCGCAGCACACTATAATCAGTCCTCAGAGTGATGATGACAACCGAACTCTCAGATACAGAGAAGGCAAAGATGATCAAAACCATTACATGGACACAATCAAATTTGAATCATTTTACGGCTGGACTTCAGGATGAAGTTGCCTACGTATCCCAAACATGGGAATCAAGCCTTACGTAGTTCGGGGTAAGGTACACTCGGGTATTTAACCTCTCCTTTTTATGCTCTAACTTTTGCCAAGGCGCCTGTTGCAGGTTTTCGACCTTGCGAGCTTTGTTCTTCTTTCTTTTCTTTTTTTTTTCTATTCTTTTCATTACTTTTTTTTCTTTTGTTTTGCATTTTCTTTTCTTTTCTTTTCTTTTTGCATTTTTTGTATCTTTGCATTTTTTCTCTTTTTTCTTTTTTTTTTTATTCTTTTCTTTGCTCTAACTTTTGCCTGGGTCGCCCTTTCGAGTTTTCGGCCCAGCGAGCCTCTCAAAGGGTAAAAGTGTAACAAGTCCATGCCAAATGGTTTTGAGATTGAAGCCCTTTGTATCCAGGAGAGTGGCTGTTGTATTGATTTACAGAAGGATCCACCTTTCGGCTCTTCGAGCACATCGGACATTTTTGCCCCTAGTTCGAGGGGTGCTTCTGATTTAGCTTCGCAAGCTTTTTCTGATGAGGTCTGATCTTCTTAATCTGACTTTGGTGCCTCTTGTTCGAGGGCTGCTTCAAATCTAGCCACACAGGCCTTACATTGTAGTTGACCATTGAACATTCTGAATCTGAGTTCAAGGTGTTGAAAGTAGGGGCGTTGAGTCTCGAGGCTGAGAGCGATCCTAAAATTGCACAATCTCAAGCGATTCCACACATGTCTTGTGAGAACCGCCAAAACATTTTTTGAAAGTTTTAAGCGACAAATCGCTCATGGCGAAACGATGAAACCAATCTGGATCAAGCCAGGGTCCTTCTCAGTACTCACGTTAACAAGCATGATTCCATTCATTGAGGGCTTAGCACGCCTCTCTTTCTCTCAGTTGATCAAAGTTTTGCAAATCCCGAGGAATTCCTCCCTCTTTGTTTTCACCGCAGTGTTCAAAAAAAAAATTTTGAAAAAAACTCAGGTCATTACAATGACTTCAAGGCACAAAAGAGCAGGTGGAATGCACTGCCATTTCATTCAAATCTCGGTACAACTAGCACACGGCAGGAGCAAACGTGAGCGCGTGGAAAACACTACTGTTTCATTCAAAATCTGTTGGCATAATTGGCTCCCTGGCAGAAACAGACTCAGAACAAAGCAAAAAGACAAACACGAAACAAAATGGTGACGCCCGAGGTAACACCCCCGGAATCACCCGACTCCTATACAAAAGGACTGACTCGAAATAACAAGACAGACCCTAACCAAAAAGACTGACTCAAAACCGAAAGACAGACTCTAAACAAAACAATAGAACTGGCTCAATACCCAAGCCGAAAAGTACAAAAACCAGTATTTGCATACTGCTCAAAACAGTGCGTGCCATCCACCATATCTGGAGTAAACTGAGCGCTACTCGCAGGTGGTTCATCCCTTGATCACATAACATTATCCCCCAAGTTCAGCGATCGGTCTTGGATAGACTTTGCGGGACTGGTGCAAAAATGACCCATTTGTCAAACAGATCTTGTACATCATGGTATGACGAAAACAAGCTGTCGGTGTCATGACGGTTTCTTGATGGTAGGCCTGATGTTTAGTCTGGTCATGCTTTGCGAGGATAGGATCGGGTAGGGGCCGTTGTTCCGCGGTTTCAAATGTCCTTCCGAGTAAGACCTCTAGAGCTTTTGACAAAGGCATATGAAGTGGGGTGAAAACCCTCTTAACTCGAGGTGGATATTTGGCGTCTGTGAGCTACTTCCGGACGCCTTAGGTGAATGGGGTAGCCTTTTTGATGTGGTGGTGGTAACCATGCCCACGGAAGATCTTGCACCGCATCACCGCTTGTGTGTTGTTGTTGCGGTTGAAGGTTCTCGGGCTCCCAATCTGGTCGAAAAAAGGCCTGTTTCATTCGTCCTCGATTTGCATCCCCATCTCGTGTAGATCTGCAAAGGTGGGAAAGGGGACTACAATCATTTTCAGCATCAGCTTTGGTTGGAGATTACGTACGATCATTCTGATCTGATCTTTGTCGGTGGGCCTCAAAGTCATCATTGCTGCCTTTGCCCTCCATCGAGTCACAAAATCAAAGAAAGTCTCTTTGGGCTCTTGCCTCGTCGTTTCGAGATCACGAGTTGTGATCTCAATCTGGTATTGTACGCAGTATTGCGACAAAGGCCTCGACCATTTCATCCCAATTCCTTTTGACCTCATCTTCTAGTTTAGCATACCAATTGGAAGCTATCACGACAACGTTCGCGAATAGTGAAAGTTTTTGTGATCTGGTTAGGCCCATTGGCGCAATACATCTGAAAATAACGAAGGTGGACCATGGGATCATCGGACCCGAAGCGATCAATCTGCGGCATTTTGAATCTGTTCGGTAATGTCACGGCCACATCGGTATAACCATCCTCGATGCGGAATGGCTTTCACCTTGGGATTTCTTAAAAAGCTTCTCGGCTTGCTCAATTTCAGAGCGGTATGATCTACCTCAAACTCGAAGGAGAGCCGGGTGATTAACAGTGTGTGGGTCTTGGGCGGTTGTGGCGGAAGCGGGCGGGCCAGATTGGAAGATCCGTGTCCTCTGGATATTTTGGACATTTGGCGTCTCCCAGTCTGGAGCTCCTGCCGGGGAGAACTTGTTGTGAAGCGACGCGCTTTCTTTATTGCGGCTGGCGATGAGCTCACTGCTTGAGCCATGATTATGCTTGTTGCTTGGAAAATTCGCTTGGCGAGCGTCTTCTTTGCATGAGCTTCATACTTTCTTGCATCGGCATCATCGCCTCCATCACGATGTGTTCTCTGATCCATCTAACCGGTAGTATTTATCCTCTGAGAAAGCGAGACCTCGGCGAGTTCCTTTGGTGGGGTGGATAAAGACCATCGATCGTAGCTTCGGGCCGGTGATTTGTGCTCGTTGGCGCTTTTCACCCTGCCTCTGGTAAAGAAACACTGATTACCCTTGAATTGAATCTCTAACCTCACAAAGTCTATCAGCACTAGTCCAATGTACCCGGGGGATAGTGGAGCCTTCTGAAGCTGTGGTTCCAGGACTACCTAGCAAAAGAGAAAACATGCAGCATCTCAGCCTGATTTCACCTGAACAGATGCGAGCATAGTTGAATAAGTGTGCCCTCTACTGAATTCTGCCCAAATCTCTGTCCTGCAAACTGATACCCTCAGGTAAACTGAATCACCAGATACTGATGCCCGCAGGCCTGATACCCAAAATACTGAATTGGTGCCCGCAGGCCTGATGCTCAAAGTCACACACTGATACATGCATTCTCTGTAAAGGCACACTCTAACAAGCACATAACAGATAAGTGAGAGCCAAAACACCCCTATGTTGGGGTAGGGTTTCCCTGTCCTATTTTGTCAAGAGCTAGGGTTTCACTACGCACACAGCGGTTTCAAACAACCTATAAACGGGTGAGCAACCTGTCCTAGTTTGGAATAGTCACTATGGATCCGAATATGCACTAGGTCGAATGGTCAAAAAGGGTGCCCCGGTAAAACCGGGGTTTGTGTTCCCATCTTTGTCGAGCCAGAGCCGATCGGCCTTACGGACATGACTTGACAAGACAAGCCTCCGCAAATCGTTCGGGAATGGCATATGGCAAACCACGGTGTCCTAGGCACCAATGCAAATGCAATGCAAAGAAACACACAAGTGTAGTCAAAGCCGATATCACGAGTTCGAGTCAAGTTCTCTAAATCTCAAATAGTCGCCAGATCGTAACAACGCCAGCGAGGCCTCGCTTCTGATTCGGACTCGATTTTGTTGCGGTTCTAAATCTCGAACCAAAGAGTCCAAATCCGCAAATCGTTTTGAAGAAAAAGATTTTTGAAAGAAGTGCCAAACATGGATCGCTTTGCTAGATATGAGTCGCCACCTAAATATTTTAAAATGGGAAATTTAGGAAACCCGACTCGGTGCGAAAGGCCGTGTCCGTCATCACCAAAGTTGGCTCGGGAACTTGGGTACGATTAGGGAAGGTCACATCGTGAGCACCCCTCTCGCCGTCAAAGAGCCTCTACTAACCATGATATCTGTTTTTGAAAAATTGTATGCTCTTATTCGATTATTAGCCTAGGTTACTATGTGATGCTCGCATGACAAACAAGTATAGATGAATCGCTGAATTGGAACTAAACATCTCATGTTTGTTTGTGAAAGATGGTTTGCTACCCGCAGTAGGCTTAAAATCTGATTTTGCCACAATCTAGTGGGCTTAACAAACAATTGATGAATTGCTCCAATTGATAACTCAACCTCCACCCAGGCATTCAAGGCAGTTATATCACATAAGCATGTAGCCTCATGGTAAGCATGCTATCATGGCAACACTCACACGCATGCAAGGATGCTAAAGCGTAAAACTTACAGAGTACTCCAAGCCAAAACAAAAGCTGATTAGAAATCATGCATGATCCTAAAAATATACAGAAATGCCTAATGTAACACATGCAAAATGCAACTATAGCGGGCTCGGCTATTCTAAGTATGGTATATGAAATGCTCTGACTATCAAGTACTCAACTTGGAATTGAAATCTGAATCACGGTTTGTATGATGCCATGCCGTGCGTGCAAAACAGATGAATGATGCAAACATGCTGTCATACTGTTATGCTAATTGAAATATGCCCTATATCTAACCATTCAAAGCGGGTAAATAAAAGGGAGAAAGAAATGGGGGTTGGAAGACATACATCACACTCACACACCCTTATTACAACATTGCCCTCGCACAGAGGGTCCGAATAAAATAATAATACAGTCCGAATAAAAGAATATACAGTCCGAATAAATATACAGATTTCTAATTAATTAACAAATTAATTACAGAAAAGTAAAACTGGCATGCAAGCCAGGGACTGCCTTGCTCCTGATGAATGGTATATGCTGGGCTGCTTGGCGCAGAAATCCACTGGGATGCCCTGATTAGCCTCTGTTTGCAATTTTCTCGAAATGCGTGCCAGCCTCCGAAAAGTTGTTGATTGTTGATTTTGCTGCAACAGAGAGCAGGAAAAGGGCATAGCAATGTATTTCACAAATATATGCATGCCTCGATCCTCGTGCCACCAATCACGCACATCGATGCATGATGGCCGAAGAATCGAATTGCACAACTCAATATGGGATGAATGCATATGAATGCTACAACAAAACCTAACTCCATCATGGGTAATCCGGAGTGTCGGTGACTTTGGGAATTGAGACCCGCCTGCATTACTCGAGTACTGACGCGCCTCGTTTCCCATGTAATATGCATGATATGCATGAAATGCAACTGCTATACAATCTAGCATGCTCAATGCTATGACAATGAGATGTCTCGAAATGCGTGTCCATAGACACGCAAACCGAGAAATGCGGAATGACATGCGAAATGCAATGATGGGCTTATACCAACATGAGAGAGCCTCAGCCCACTTACATAGGAGGCCAGAATGATGAAAGGAGGTGCCTCGAAAAGCGTGTCCACTTGACACGCATACCGAGGCAATGATGTAAAATGCAAAACGAAAGAAATGGAAGGTGCCTCGAAGTGCGTGCCCGCGGGCACGCAAACCGAGGCGATGATGAGATGAGAATCAGGTAAAACCGAAGTGCCTCGAAACGCGTGCCCACAGGCGCGCAAACCGAGGCGATGATGAAAGATGAAAATCGGATAAAACCGAAGTGCCTCGAAACGCGTGCCCACAGGCGCGCAAACCGAGGCGATGATAAAAGATGAAAATCGGATAAAATCGGAGCGCCTCGAAACGCGTGTCCACAGGCATGCAAACCGAGGCGATGATGAAAGATGAAAATCGGATAAAACCGAAGTGCCTCGAAACGCGTGCCCACAGGCGCGCAAACCGAGGCGATGATAAAAGATGAAAATCGGATAAAACCGAAGTGCCTCGAACGGTGCCTACAAGCGCGCAAAAGCGGCGATGATGAAAGATGAAAATCGGATAAAATCGAAGTGCCTCAAAGCGCGTGCCTGGTAGCGCCGCAAACCGAGGCGATGATAAAGATGAAAATCGGATAAAAGCGAAGTGCCTCAGCGTGCAGCGTGCCAAAAGCGATGATGAAAGATGAAAATCGGATAAAGCCGAAGTGCCTCAAACGCTGCGTGCCTGGTAGCAAACCGAGGCGATGATGAAAGATGAAATCGGATAAAACCGGAAGTGCCTCAAACGCGTGCCCACAGCAAACCGAGGCGATGATGAAAGATGAAAATCGGATAAAACCGAAGTGCCTCGAAACGCGTGCCCACAGGCGCGCAAACCGAGGCGATGATGAAAGATGAAAATCGGATAAAACCGAAGTGCCTCGAAACGCGTGCCCACGGACACGTAAACCGAGGCGACGATGGAATGGGATGAAATGGCATACGGAATGCAACGATGGGCTTACACCAACATGGGAGGGCCTCACCACTCACAGGAGGCCGTCGGGTAATAAAGTCGCTGAACGCGTGCATGGACACGCAAATCGAGGCAATGATGTAGAAGCATGAAAATGCAAATTGGGCTTACGCCGACATGAGAGGGCCTCAACCACACTCACATAGGCTGCCGGAATGATAAGAATGAGGTGCCTCGAAGTGCGTGCCCATTGGCACGCAAACCGAGGCAATGCAAAAATGATACAAATGGCATGGGAAATGATATGCAAGCATGGAAATGGAATTTCAGCACCTAAATAAAGGGGAAAACAGCCCCGAAACAATTTGAAATAACACTCGAAGCATGCATTCATCCCGAAAATTTGAAATTAAGCCCCGAAATGGCCTATAGCCATGCTATACACGCGAGATATGATCATGGCAGCAAGAACAGTAGCAAGGCAGTCCCAAATACGGCATTTTTCAGTAACAAACATGGCCAAAATGCAAGCATAGATAGATCAACAATAGCATGCAAAATTAGTGGCCAAGAGAGGAGTATTGAGACAAGTGACACATGCAAACCCCAAATGGACAAACTTTCTTCTACAACATTGAAGATGAGATAAAAATAAGCACAATTTCAGAAGATTACATCCTCAAAATCAGAATACAAACATGCTATAAAATCCATGCAAAGTAGGCTTCCAAATAGGCTATATCATGAGACATGCAATGCACACACCAAATGACAAAACTTTCTTCATGAAATATGTAAAGGGGGTCAAAATAAGACCAAAACCAGTAGGGGTCTAAGTCCCAAAAACAAACACAAATAGGTCAAAAATTGCATGCAAAAATGGCACACTTGATGAAATTTGAAGGAGGTGGTATATACAATGACCAAATGAGGTTGAGCCCTTCTACAATGTTGTAGAGGGGCTCAAAATGAGCACAAAACCATTAGGGGTCGGACCCCTGAAAACAAAAGGAAATAGGCCTAAACTAGCACGCAAGATAATGGCATAAAAGCTAGGTATTGAAACAAGTATATCATAGGAGCATCAAATGAAGTTGAGCCCTTCTACAAAGTTGTAGAGGGGATCAAAACAAGCACAAAAGCAGTAGGGGTCGGAGCCCCAATTCTCAACCAATTGGAGTATAGAAATGAATCAAGAAAAAGCCCTAAAAGTTGGTTTTGAAGACTTACCCTTGAAGACTTGTCTTTCTTTGATTCTATGCATTTATTTGTAGCTTCTCAACCTCTGAAATTCACTTCCTAGCTGCTGGAATGGTAGTAAGGGTGGTGAGGCTAGGTGTTGATGAAGAGAAGACCTAGGGACTTAGAAGCTTTTTGAGGTTTTGAGCTATGAAAATGGAGGAATTTGGAGAAGTCTTCTTGAGACAAATTTTTCCAACCTTGAAGAAGGGGAGGGAGGGCCCTTCAAATAGACAAGAAATGGGGTGTAAAATGGGAGGGAAAGCACCCAATCTTTCCCTCCCGAAATATCCCCCGGATGCCCCGGGATATGTTGGAAGATATCCTGACAAATTGACAGGTGGAAAGCAGTGGCCGGCTGTAAATTTTTGCAAGGTGGCCGCCACCACCCCATGGCCGGCCAGCCACCCTACATGGCCGGCCAGCCAGGTGAAAAAAATGAAGTTTTGAATTAGTGGCCGACCACCAACTTTTAGGGTCCTCCAAGGTGTGTAGAACAAGGATCCAAGGTTGGAAATTGGCAACACCAAGCAGAGCCACAACATAGAGTGAAGGAGAGGCTCAAAAATGAAACTCAAATTTTCTGGCCGACCACCAACTTTTAGGGTCCTCCCATGTCCCCTGATCACAGATATGTAGCTTTGGTTGGAAGAAAATACCCCTAGGGTGTTCAACATTGGCCCGGAAGTGAGAAAAACGGGCTCCGGAGGAGCGAAACTGGCTATCTGGAATAATTGCTGGCTTCTCACCCCCCAGTGATCTTCCTGATGTTGAAACAGAGGTACCTGCCAAGTTTGAACAAAAACTAATGAGAAATGAACGCTCGGAGCCAAAACCGAGCAATTCGGGATCCCGAAAATGAGCATCTGATGCCAGAAGTGGTGTTCAGCAGCGAAGTGGGTATCTGTAACCCCAGTGTCCCTCGGAATGAAAAAACAGAGGTACCTGCCAAAAATCGGAGAAAGCGGATGCGAAATGAATGCTCGGGACCCAAATCACGCAGTTCGGGGTCCCGAAAATGGGTCGCCGGGCACCGGAAGTGGTGTTCGGCTGCGAAGTGGGCATCAGGGGCCCCAGTGTTCCTCGGAACATTAAAACAGAGGTCTCCGCCAAAAACCGGAGAAATCGGAGATGGTTGGGCGTCCCAGCCGAGGCACACTTAACGGCTCAAAACCGGAACCGACCCGAATGGCAAAATGGCCTACGGCCACGAAAAGTAGCTCACGGCCACCGGAGATAATCTACGGATCACTCCTTCCTCAGAAAGAAAAGCAGAGAAACCGAACCTGGTTCGCAAACCGAGACAAGGTAGAGAAGATGGTTCGGAAGTCCGGAGGCAGGGCACGCGGCCGCGACTATGAGACTTCTGAACGAGCACAGTATGCAACATCACCGAGCGCTCAACCGGTGACGTCTGAGTCTTAAGGTCGGTCAAAAATGGGGTGTCTACAGTAATATAAAATTAAAAGTGATTCTAATTATTATTTTTATATTTATTTGGATAATAAAAATATGTAGAAATAGAACTACACAAAATTTATTTAAAAGATTAAATATGAATATGTTGCGATTGGATTAAGAAAAATATATATAAATTAATTATGTAGAGTATTAATTTTTTCTTTAATATTCTTTTTGAATTATTCATACATATTGTATATAGGTACATAAAATTTAAATTAAATATAAATGTTTTGTAATAAATAATTTCATATTAAATAAAAAAATTAAATATAAATTAATATTAAGACATCAATAAGATAGACAAAAATAAAATATAAAAGAAAATTAATTTGATCCGTGTAATATATATAATTAAGCATATTTTGCCTTATTTATTTATTTATATATCAAGATATTTTTTTTGAATATCATAATAATTAAATTATAATTATATATATGGAAAATAAGTATTTCTCAAATAAAGTTTGTGTAAAATTAGTTATTATAATTGAAATTGAGTTTGTATAGAATCTTATATGTAAATAGAAAATGCATGATGATGTGGCTTTTTTAGAAAAAAAAAAAAAAAAAGTAAGCCTTTAGAATGTGCCACATTAGTAAGGAAAAAATATTGCTTTTAATAATATACTAGCAGTTGATCTGTGCAATGCATGTGTTATTTTTTTTTCAAAAAAATTTTGATGGTACAATGTGTGCTATAAAATAATTAAATTAAAATATGATTTTTATTATTTATTTTGATAATATTGGAGCTATCATTCTATAAAATTGTTACTTGAATATTTATATATATTAATTTTAGTTCTATCGTATTATAAAAGTGTAATTATTATATAATAATTTTGTATGATATATATTAAATTATAAAATAGTAAAACACTACTTTTAATAATATATATATATATGATACTCATTTTGATATTAAAAATAATAGTTAAATTAGAAGAATAATTAGTAACATAAAATTAAAAGTGATTCTAACTATTTAATTTTGTTTTATATTCATTTGGAAAATAAAAATATGTAGAAATAGAAATTATCTAAAATTTATTAAAAAAATTAAATATAAATATGTTGTAATTGGATTCATATAATGATTTTATATGATATATATATTAAAAATTAAGATTGTAAAACAAATACTCTTAATTAAATTAAAATATCAACTATATAAAATAAATTCAACAACGACTAATCAAGAAAGAATTACATAATATCTAAACCCCAAAAAAAACAAAAAACAAAAAAATCCAAACAATAGATATATCTCAGTGTGTGAAGTGATTAATCATCTATAATATAATGTCAAAACATAAAAGAACTTACTGTTCAACAATTAAATAAGTAACTTAAGCAGTAAATGCAAACTTTAGTGATCCTTGAGGGTATCATTGTTGTACAAGTTTTGCCTCATGTGAGTTGTGATTATATAACATAAACATAATGTAGGAAGGTAAGTATAATTTTATATATAGAATCACTATAAAATTTAACAATAAAGGTTGAGATCCCCTTTGGGGGTCACCCCCTTCACTCCTTTTACATTTGATTGGCTAACTTTTCTTTTTTCTTTTTCTTTTTTTTTCTGATCTCCCAATCCCCAACCCCCACATGTGTGTGGGGGTGGTGGGGGTGGGACTTTTAAGGGGGGATGAATCGTTGCTCAAAATTTAAATGATAAATCCATAATATAGAATAGGGTAAATTACACTGACACCCTCTGAGGTTTGGTTCAATTACATTTCACCCCCTAACGTTCTGAAAATTACATTCTCACCCTTGTGATTAATGGTCTTATTTCACAAACCCCCTGGTTATATAAAAGGCAACAACTCCTAATAGAAAAACAGAGAAAATTACATTGATGGAAAAAAAAAGTAAAGCAAAGAAAAGTTTAAAAAATTATAATAATAATAATAATAATAATAATAATAATAATAAAGAGGAAGTAAAGCAAAGCAAGAAAAAAGAGAGTACATGAATTTAATATTTTCATTCCGTTTAAATAATTACAATGACAGAGAGGTTAATGTAATTTTCCAAACGTCAAGGGTGATATGTATTTAACCTAAACCTTAGGGGGTGTAAGTGTAATTTACCCTATAGAATTGGTATTGGGTGTAGAATAATGTACTGAAAAATAAGAAGAAGAAGAAAAGAAAAGAAAAAAAAAAAGAAGGCAATTTAGCATTAAAAAAAAATCTTAATACCCTTCAAAGAATTAAGAAGAAAAACGTGAAACATAAAATTAGTATTGGGTGTGTGGATTATCTCATTTATCATAAAAAAATATTATAGAAAAGAAATATTTGTTAAAAAAAGTCCATATAAAATAGGTAAAGTTAGTATAATTTAAATTAGATTTGGATTTGTATAGAGGATACGGGGTCACTGCTATGACCCCCTGTTGTGCCTAAAACGGCAAAGGTTTTTTTTTTCTTCATGTTTTCACTATGTTTTTTGGCATAATAAATTGCACTTTGTCCTAAATCCAAAACCCTAAAAAAATAAATTGTAAAAATCAAACCCTAAACCCTAAAATAAAAAAAAATTAAGAATTAAACCCTAAACCCTAAACCCTAAAATAAAAAAATAAATTTTAAGAATTAAACCGTAATCCCTAAACCCTAAAATAAAAAAAATAAATTCTATCCCTAAACCCTAAAATTAAAAAAAAAAAATTAAGAATTAAACCCTAAATCCTAAAATAATAAATAAATAAATTTTATCCCTAAATCCTAAAATTAAAAAAATAAATTTTAAGAATTAAACCCTAAACCCTAAAATAAGAAAAAAATAAATTTTAAGAATTAAACCGCAAACCCTAAACCCTAAAATAAAAAAATAAATTTTATCCCTAAACCCTAAAATAAAAATAAATAAATTTTAAGAATTAAACCTTAAACTCTAAACCCTAAAATAATAAATAAATAAATAAATTTTAAGAATTAAAGTAAAAAAGTGACCAAATATATATCTATAAAAAAAAATCCTAATACCCTTGAAAGAATTAAGAAGAAAAACGTGAAACATAAAATTAGTATTGGGTTTGTGAATTGTCTCATTTATCATAAAAAATATATATATATATATATATTGAAAAGAAATATTTGTTAAAAAGTGTCCATATAAAATAGGTAAAGTTAGTATAATTTAAATTAGATTTGGATTTGAATAGAGGATAAGGGGTCACTGCTGTGACCCCCCCTCCCCTGGCGGCTGTGCCTAAAACGGCGAAGGTTTTTCTTTTTTTTCCCCATGTTTTCACTATGTTTTTTGGCATGATAAATTATAGGAAAATTTACCCATAAATCCTAGTTTCTGAAAAGTTGAACCATTTAGTCCTAAAAGTTTTCTTATGCTCCATTTAGTCCCATTTATACATCATCATGATGTTCATGATGTAAATGAATCTGATGTTTCATTCTATAATTTCAAAATTTATTGAAATCTGATGAACATTAGATGTGTGAAATCTAATGTTTGAAACATTCATCATATAATTTCAAATATTATTGAAATCTGATGAACATTAGATGTTTGAAATCTAATGTTCGAAACATTAATCTGAAGTTTGAAACATTGTAATGGGACCTTTCAGTCTATAAGAAAACTTTTAGGACTAAACAGTGTATAAGTTATTAATTTGGGATTTATTGGTGCATCCCCCTAAATTATACTTTGTCCTAAACACTAAACCCTAAAAAAATAAATTGTAAGAATTAAACCCTAAACCCTAAAATAAAAAAATAAATTTTAAGAATTAAACCGTAATCCCTAAACCCTATAATAAAAAAAAAAAATTCATCCCTAAACCCTAAAATAAAATAAAAAATTAAGAATTAAACCCTAAACCCTAAAATAAAAATAAAAAAAATTTATCCCTTCTAAAATTAAAAAAATAAATTTTATGAATTAAACCCTAAACCCTAAAATAAAAAATAAAAAAAATTTAAGAATTAAAGTAAAAAAAGTGACCAAATATATATATATATATATATATAAAAAAGAGGGTGAAACTGTGCCGTTTTAGGCACAGCAGGGGGGTCACAGCAATGACCTCATATTCTTGTGTAGAACTCTATATGTAATTAAGAAAATACATGTTAACGTGGCTCTCTTAAAAAAAAGTAAGCTTTTATAATGTACCACCTAAGTATGAAAAAAATAGGAAAATTTATTAGAAAATCTATTTTCAAGTGTTTGTATCCCAATTAGTTCATAAGATATACTTGTATTCTAATAAGTCCTATTATTTGGACATTTGATCTATCAAATCCTAATTCTCATATTTAAAGTATTTTGTGGACATTTCTACCCTTATATATATATATATATATATTTTGAACGGTTAGTAATTTGGTGATATGAACATTCATATTTTACAATGTGAATATTCACATTAATGTGTGAACGTTCATATTGACAATGTAAATATTCACATTGACATGTTAACATTCACATTGACGATATAAACATTCACATCATGAAACATTCATACTGTAAATGTAAATATTATTAGAGGTATTTTGGTAATTATGTCATCCATAGAACTTATTGAAACATAAAAAAATAATGTGGACTAAATTGAACATAAATAGGTGAAAAAAAATTATGAAAAAGTGCCCAAAAAAATACTATTTCTAACAATATATATATATATGCTCAATTTGGCAACAAACTAAAGAAGTCAACTTTTGGCTTTTTAGCTTTTTTTTTAACCAAGAAAGTCAATTTTTTTACTCAAAAGAAGCCAACTTGTTGCCTAAAAAATCAAAAAATCAAAAAGTTAACTTTTTATCACAATTTTCCGAAACACTCCATGCTAGCATAATAAAATTACCCCTCCGTTGTGCAGCAGCCAATTGCGCGCACAAACAATTCATTCGTTTTTCCAACTTTTGAGATTCCCTAAACCCTAAACCCATCTCTCTCGTCTCTCTCCCCACTCTCTCTCCAAACCCCAACCCTCGATCGGCATTGTCTGAATCCTTTGATCGGCGGCGAGATACGAACGGCGGCGACTGACGTATATTCTCTTCTCTTCTCTTCTTTGCTTCTATTATAATATTCTGAGTTTTGTCGAAAATCAGCCCTTGGTTCCGATTCCGGATATCATACTATTTTCTAACTCGATTTTTTGTTCATTTGATTTCAAATCTGTATCTTCTCATTGATTTGAGTTTTTTTTTTTTTGGTCAAAAGGAGGTGTAATTATCTACACATTCTATTACAATAAAAAACAGTCCAATGTGGTTTTACTGGCAGGCTTGTGAATGATTTTTTTTTATTGCATTTTGGAATATATTTTGTGCTTGATTGGGTTGAGTAGTAGTTGGCTATGAATGTTTGTTGCACAAAGAAGCTTAGCTTTTACTTCATTCAATGTTGTGCTTTTCTCAACTGAGAGAACTGCTGTATATTTCTGCTGTTCAAAAAAATTTGTTTTATATATTTCTTCTGTTTAAAAAAATGCTGAAAATCAGTGAATTATAACCTGAAAAAATGCTAAAAAATTGTAAAGTCTAAACTGTCAAACTGATCGCATCAATCCGCATCCGCCAACTAGGCAGACGGATATGCATTAGCGGAGGCAAAGAAGGACGAGGGGGTCACGTGCCCCCCTAAGTTTTAAGAATTTTTTTTTCTTTTTTTCTTTTTTTCTTTTTTGTCTTTTGTCATATATAAAATGTATTTTTTTTTCTTAACATGTTTTTTGGTTAAAGATTTATTGTATTGTTCATAACAAGTAATTATTTGATACTTTAAGAGTACTGTGTGATATTATTTATATAATAGTTTAAACCAATAGTATAACGAAAAATCTTATAAATTGGATATGATGAACTCATTATTTTCAAACAGTTGACAGATTGCTTAGTGTGATTTGTGATTTCTCATGCTTTGAGCATCACGTAGGCAATGTTATATGGTATTCTAAGACTGTTTAATAATTTTCATTCAAAACACATCATTTATAAGCAATGTCATCTCTTTAATATTTTTCTATCAAATAAAAATTAAATAGATTTTATAATAATTTATGCTATAAACGATGTGTTTTTATTTTCTAAAATTAAGAATTTTGATCCATAATTTTTTGTGCTAAAATTACAAACTTACGTCACCATCCCGCACCGAGCTATTCTACACTATTATAGAATTTTAATTTATTTCTATTAATAATGAATATGTAATTTTTTATGCTTAAATTTAGCTCATAAAATTTTATTATCTTAATGTTCATCATATTTTTTTTTTAAATAAAAAATAATAATTAATAGTGCCCCCTATAACTCAATTTCCTGACTCCGCCACTGCGGATACTGATTGATTTTTTCCAATCCCCATACTTTTGGGCAGATGTCAAGTGGGATGCCACCCTACTCAACCTGAACTGCGAGCATCCTAATATATATGATGAACTTCACACTTGATGAATCTCAATTACACAGTACTTTTTCTAGTCATTTTGCTGAGTAAGTTTTATATTAAATGATGAAATCACAGCAAATTTTTTTAAAAAGGGAGTACAAGGCACAAGTTATCCAATTTTTACCATGTTAGTGAGGTACAAAAAGTTTCAAATTGTCATTACTCATGCTTCCAATGTGACAAGGTGAAATATAGATCCCAAATATCAAAATGAAAAAAAATATACCAATAAAAAAGGAAGGTGAATTATAATTAGTAAAAAAAAAAAAAAAGATTTAAAGAAGAAAAATAAACTAAAGAAGAATTTTTTTTATAATGTACACTTTGATTGATACAAACTAATCCATTTGAAGATATAAATTTATAGGATATAAAAAGCTATTATGTAGTTTCACTATTACGGTCAACCATGATAGATACTGCACAAGTGAACTACATTCGTATAGTTGAGGTGGATCCAACTTTTATGGAATAAAAAATAATGCAATCAAATAGGAAAAGCGCTCATGTAGCCCAAGATGGTGAAGGCTGATTCATGAAATTTGTTCCATAACAAGCCCAAAGCTCAGTCTGATCCAAAAGGTGATATGACATCTGTCAATTGGTTTTAATTCGATTTTGCTCAATTTTGTGTTCAGAATGAATATGGTTATTTTTTCTAGTCCCATATATTGTAATAGAGTGCATTCTATTATGCATGCAACATACATTAATGCTGGAAATATTAACCTGTTAACCTGTTGAATCCTAGTAGTGTCTGACTCTTTTTAAAATTTTAATTATTTATTTATTTATTTTATTTCTTTGGTGCTGTCTTCTCCTAGTAATGTTGCATTTGCGATTTAGGTTAGAAAGTTGAAGACTTAAAGCTATATTCTGAATTTTCTTTAGGAATTGTGTTTATTTATTTATTTTTTGATAGGTACAATTAAATTATATTAGAGAAAGTGCCGAGGGGGAACAATACTAATTCTATATTTTTTATTTACATGTTTATGACTACTACCGTTTTTTTTCTTTTACAAATATATAATGGAGATATACTCGTGGAGCAAGATATATTTTGAACTAGACTATTGAATAGTAATATGTAATCAAACACTTGTATTTTGACATTTATATTGTGCTTGAATAATTGGGTTGGATTGTTTTGAAATTTTTTGGATATTTAGATATGTTTTGTTGAATGGATTAGAAACTTGTTTTTGCTTAATGAATTTGGTTTATATTTTGGATTAGTTGATGGATTTTTATTTGTTAATTAAATTTGAAGGTTAAATGAATGTGATTTGAATTTTGCATTGGTAAATATGCAACAAATATTAGTGTCGCTAAAAGTGACAATTGGCAACAAATTATTGTGTCGCTAAAGGTAACTTTTGGCAACAAATAGTGTCACTGTTTGTTTGACTTTTGGCGACAAATTTCAAAATTTGTTGCCAAACCTTCCGCAACAATCCTTTGGCCTCAACCTTGGTTACAATTTTGTGATTGTTGCAAAAAACTTTTAGCAACAAAATTTTGACTTTTGGCGACAATTTCATATATTGTGAAAAGTGATTTTTTTTGTAGTCGAAACGAGATTTCGTTTGCGAATTGAAGGAGAGACAGACAGACAGACAGACAAACAAGGTTGCTCTACACATGGCAGGTATATACATATACATTCCTTATACATTCATACGCCCACCCATCCTATTCATCACATGTTACTAAATACCCTGAAATTAATTTTTGCTTTACAATTTTTCATTACTTATATATATATATATATATATATAGTATATATGAGTAGTAGGTTAAGATCACATAAATGTTTTGATCACATACATGCTAGGAAGCTATGTTACATGGACTCAAGTATTGGTGTCGGGTGTAGGTATGTATGTAGAGGTCGGACTCATCAAACTATAAATTTGAGAGTACACTTACTCAGCAAAAAAATGTCAAATTTTTATATTTTTAATCAAGTATGTAAAATAAAATTGTGTTATATGTAACTTACAGTGTTAAAAAGACATTTATAACAATTATACAACAATATGTATATATAATAGTAGTGTCATATACAATTATATAAGAAGTATCCGTTGAAAAGTATCCAGCATAAATTCCATACCCTTGTCCGAGTATCCAATATGGGTATTTGATTTATTTGAAGAGTCTGCATAACATAGCTAGGAAGCACAGATATAGATACGGGAAACAGATACGGCGATATGACAAATTATTAGTAGTGAGTTACACATAAGCTAAAGAATGTTGATAAACCACAATGTTATTTTATAATGCAAAACACTAACATTTAAGAATTAGGTATTAATTTAACCTACTAGCTTGTTTACCTTTTAAATTTTCAATAGGTTTTGCAAATATTTCATTTCAATATCAAGTCTAATATGTTTACAAATTTACATTAATAAAACAATCTACAACTTGTCCTTGTGCTTTTCCATTTGGCACTAGTAAAAAATATTGTATTAAAGTTTACTTGCTTATTTAATTATTGATATTTAATTTTACTATTGTTATATTCTCTTGTTAGTCCTTCCTTTCTATGTAGGTATAGGGGAAATGCATGAAACAATTAGGATACATCAATTTGACAAATTCTATTATTAACTCACTATATTCTTCTTATCAAAGAACTAAACAAAGTATTAAAAAAATATTCTTATATTTATCCTTGCAATTATATTATATTATAATAGTATACAAGAAATGCTACAATTCTAATTTTGTAAAACAAATGATACATGACTTGGAGTATCCAATACTTCAAAAGTAAGTATTCAATACTCCAAAATTAATGGAAATTTAATTAATAAGTATCCGATACGTATTAGCGAATATCCAAGGAGTATCAGTATCCGATACAGATATGTCACCCTATTTGAAGTATCCGTGCTTCATAGCATACATGTCTACATTTATTCATACATGAACAATGCTACTATGCACCTCTTCAATCAGAAAGTTACGAATTTTTATGATACAAGTTTTGAATCAACGATTTTTATGGTGTATGCTTCACAACTGGAAGTTACAAATTATTTTAGTTATGTTATGAACCATATGATATAAATATCATGTTATAAGTCATTTGTAGAATCATTTTGGTTAGGAAAGTTACAATATATTCTAGTGTTTCTCACGAAATTTTTATTATTATTTATTTTAATCTAAAGTGCTCTTCAATGTTTGTTATTTATTATGATTCATAACATTTTTTGTTTTACAGCTAATTTGGGTTCTCAGCTCCAAGACACACCAGGGGTTTTTGACCTCGACGAGTTGCGTTTTTTTACTGAGGATTTCAGCCATGAGCTAGGTCAGGGTGGATTCGGAAAAGTGTACAAAGGAAAAATTTCTGAACAAAATATCAATCAGCTAGCCAAACAAGAGATCGCTGTCAAAGTATCCAAGGACAGACAAAGTGAAACCAGGAAGATATGGATGGTATGTGTTTTAATATTGTTTTCATCATTATTTCAATTTGGTTATGTTGTTCTAATATTATTTATATTGATTGACAGGCTGAGGTGCAATTCTTGTCCATGTGCAGTCACCCCAACGTGATCAGGTTGATTGGCTATGCGGAGGACGCTGATAACGACAAATTGTTTCTCATATATCCATTTTGCCCCCTTGGCTCCCTCCATGACAATTTGGATGGTATGTCGTTATCACTATTCACAATTTTTACCTACAATATTTTGCTCTCTCTCACAACATCTAGTATGTTCTCAATAAGAGCATCTTTATGGATTGAATGATGTATATGGAAGAAGAGGGGGTGGGGATGGTGAACTGAAAAAGGAACCAATAATTCAAGAGTGGTGATTTTTGTGGCTTAATTGTTCATATTCAATTTAAAGTGTCATGTTGAAAGGGGTGTGTACGTACTAAATTTTTTATTTTGAATATGATTTTAATAAGTTTGTAATATTTTGAATATTAATACACTTTACCGTCATTTTGTTGAGACAATGAATATATTGTGATGGATGGATTGTCAACTGCTGGAAGACATTGAGCTAGGCGGGTTTTAGTTTGCGTACTAGAAACCATATTGTGGATAATTGGATGCTCTTTTTTCCCTCTTGTATATCTCCTCTTTAGTTTCCAACAATCGAAGTCTCATATTCTGTGGGTGAAAGATCTTACTATTTCTTCTATGTTTCGCCCATCTATTTATCAAGCAATTCTTTCCCTGCCTATTTCCTAGTTTGGAGCCTTGCCAGGGTGATTTGACCCTTCACTAGCTCTTGTGATTTTTTAAGTTGAATCTGCATACTATTTTCTATCTCAATAGCCTTCTGATTCCGCATTGGTTACCTTTGAGGGCCCTTGCTAGTTAAGAGATTTTGTTCTCCAATTTCTAAATGTCTCTTCTATGGGCTTGCTCCAGAATCATTTGAACATCTATTCCTTGTTTTGCAACTTAGTTAAACCAGTGTAATTTGCTTCTCATGGAATATTCCGACCAAATTAATTTTAGGGAATGGCTTATTATTCATCAAAAAAAAAAAAACTTGTGTGTAGCAGAGAAAAAGTACCCGCACACACACACACACAAAAAGAGAGACAAATTTGCATGGATTCAAATCTCTCTATTGCCTTTGTGTCCTTCAATCCCCAAGTTTTCGAATTCTCCTAAATCCTGTGCATGTCAATCTATTGTCTAATGTGTTGTTTTCGTGAATCAATGATCTATTTTTCTTCACAACTTTTAATCTATTATTTTTCCTAACATTAGTTTTGGGGATACAATATGGGTTTAAATGTTCATAATCAGGTTGTGGCCTTAACCTCTCAAGGGGCATGTTACAGGATGGAAAATTGGAATGGGTTTCTATATTCTCATGGCTTCTTGGCATTATTTAAACACGATTTGGATATGTATTTAAATACTCTATTTACTTCCAAAATGTTAATTTTGGATATGTATTACTCTATTTACTTACAGAATGTTGACTGGATATGTATTTAAACACTGTTTTCCAATCCTTTGGTTTGATTGTTTGTCTTTTAAAAGGTCCAAAACCATAAATAGAATATTACAATTCATTTGTAGATATGGTTCCAATTAATTATGTTCACTATCATGCATCTTCTTCCTTAGGTGCCTCAATTTTGAGTTTGAATATGTATTTTTTAAACACTTTATTTACTTACAGAATGTTAATTGGATAAGTATTTAAACACCATTTTCCAATCATTTGATTTGCTTGTCTGTCATTTTTTATTTTTATTTTTATTTTTTTTAAAAGGGTCCAAAACCATAAATAGAATATTAAATTTCATGTGTAGAGATGGTTCCAATTAGTTATTTTCACTATTCAATATTAGATGCATCTTCTTTCTTAGGTGCCTCGTACTTAGAAAATGTTGAGTTTGGATATGTATTTTTTGAACACTCTATTTACTTACAGAATGTTCACTGGAAATGTATTTAAACACCGTTTTTCAATCCATTGGTTTGATTGTTTGTCTTTTAAAATGTCCAAAACCATAAATAGAATATTACATTTCATATCTAGAGATTGTTCAAATTAGTTACGTTCACTACTCAATATTAGATGCATCTTCTTCCTTAGGTGCCTCATTCCTCTTTATAACATTCTCATTTTTTTCAAATTTACATTCCTTTACTGAGGTAATTATCCCTTGTAGCCTTGTACTCTTGTTTTATACAAGGGCTTGGTCTAATCTAAAACAGTTAAAATCCTTTGGTTCAAGATGTTTTCTATAGGCCTGGGCTGCATCATGTTTTGTTATCAAATTAATGTGAAAAGCAAAATAAGAGCCCTTGGTTTAAGGTCCTGCATTTGTAATCCACAATTTAGACAAGAGATCTTTTGTTTCTTTTGTTAATGACAAATAAACAGTTGACTTCTATTAAAGAAGAACTTGTGCTTTCTTCAAATCTTGCTTTTCATTAGAAGAATAGAAATGAAATGTCTGTATCTTCACTATAAGTTCACAATAACGAGCAACTATTGTGTCAAATACTCTTTCATTCATATTTATTATTGGTTTTAAGCTTGCTTACAACATAGAACCCATTTATTATGCAATTCTCCATTTGAGTTTTTAGGTATACAACTGCTCTTTTGTTTTCTTCATAATTTTCTTGTCATTTAATGATTATGACAATGATATAAAGACCTGTTTGGTACCACTTATAATCTAATTTTTTTCAATTTATTTGAAACCGTTAAATTATGTAGACAAAAAAAAAAAAAAAAAATTGATGTAATGCAAAAATATCCAACCCTCTCTTCTTTAGGCAACAACAATTTGCCAATCTATTTGTAAAAATTATCTAGATAATTGATTTGTAAAATTGTAGCATGCACTTGGATATCTAATTTTTTTTAATGTTAATTGTCGTATTTGAGTTTTTACATTTAAATTTTATTAAACAAGACTTTTGAGGGTGTTATTGATATTTGTACTACAAAAAAAAAAAAAATTTATAGGTAACTTATTTAACCAAACAAGTTCAATTATTTTTACAGATTATCAGAAGCTACACGAAACATATTCATAACTTCATTTAAAATTTTTACGCTAATAATTTATAAAGCTATAACTTATAAGTGATATCAAACAAGACCATGTCGAAACACTTAATTTTTTTATATACATACTCTTACCTTACAATAATAATTGGTTGTTGTACAGTTTTAGAATGGGCTCAAGTGCAGAAGATTATGAGAGGCATTGCATCTGGCTTGGACCACATTCATACGCGTGCTACTCCTGCCATTATACATGGAGATCTTAAACCCGACAATATTTTGTTAGGCCAGGTACATTAGCTTTCTTTTGAAACCTTTCCACGATACTCCTATGAAAAAGGAATAGTAAAAATTGATAGTTTCCTTTTAAGCTAGCTCCTAACTTCCAAAATATATATATATATATATTGATGTATAGGACTACTCTGCCATAATTTGTGACTTTGGGTCAGCAATTCGAGCAGGAGATCGACATGAAATTGGCACAATGGGATACATGTATCCAGCTACTGGAGGTACCATGAAGTAATTTTTTTTTGTTATTTCATTTTTGATAACACACAGCAGATAATATTACTTATAAATATGTCGTGTCCAATACCGCATCGGTTATTTCATTACTTCACCAAGACAGAATATAGACACTACCACGGTTTTATATAAATCATAGCTTATCAGATCAATAATTGAATCATGAATCAAAATTTTAATTTCACAAATTGTAAGTCAAATAGTCGTAAAATTCAACACGAATTATAATATAAATAATAATATTATGTTAAACAATCACATATATATATTTTAAAAAATTAATTAATTTTCATACATATTATGTTATATAAAGGCATGATTACATCACCTAATGGAATCACTGGATTTAACTGACCTGAGCTAAATCATATTAAACCATGTTTGTTTTATAAATGCAAGTTAGTTAAAAAACATAACGTATTTTAACATTTTTCTTTATTTGAACTCGGGATTTTAAATAATAGTATCGAGATATGTATCAATCAATATTTGTCAATACATCATTGATAATAACAGTATCGGAATTCTCCAATTCTATTATATAATGGCTAATATTTAAACCTTTGCTTGACTTACTCTAATTGAATCCTATCAAACCAAAATAATAACAAATCATGCACAAATGTTAATTATTTTTGTACTACACTCATAGAAGTTAAATTATGACCTGAGCTAAATCATATTAAACCATGTTTGTTTTATAAATGCAAGTTAGTTAAAAAACATAACGTATTTTAACATTTTTCTTTATTTGAAATAATAGTATCGAGATATGTATCAATCAATATTTGTCAATACAACATTGATAATAACAGTATCGGAATTCTCCAATTCTATTATATAATGGCTAATATTTAAACCTTTGCTTGACTTACTCTAATTGAATCCTATCAAACCAAAATAATAACAAATCATGCATAAATGTTAATTATTTTTGTACTACACTCATAGAAGTTAAATTATGACATTTTCTCCCCCCCCCCCCCCCCCCCCCCCCCAACTACTAAAAAAAAAAAAGGAAAATAGGGATAAAAATTTGGCAAACCCAATAATTTCAAGACACAATAAATTGTAAAACATGAATCAAATAGTGAATCGTGTGATTCACCATCCATTTTAATATCAAAACAAATTCATCAATATATTTGTATAGATTTATGCATAAATCATGAATTGAATAGTGAATCGTACGATTCTAACAACAAATACATAATTACATGAAATATAACGTTTTTATCTTATTCCTTAACATGATTACAACTTTTCATCAACTCATAGAAGACTAATATAATATATATATATATATATATTAAAAAGGCTATTATAAAACTCAGCACAATGCCATGTTCATAATTTGTCAAATTCAACCTTGTACTAACCTCTCAGTTGCATGGTCCATTTTTTCAACTAGAATACTAAAATATTTTAGTATAAAAACCATGTGGGTGTAACTTCAAAATCTAATTCTAAGAGCACTTTTCAAAACTTCACTTTATATTAATGTACAATAACTTTGCAAATATACATATGCATACACACGCACACATCTTAATACCTTCTAAGCAATGGTTCTCTCTTCTATTCTCATTCTATATTTGCAACTTACCATTGATACAAACCTAAATGCCTCTTAACAACAATTGTTAGTAGCACTAGGGAAGAAAATAATTGAAAGGAAAAAACATCACATACGATTGATATTAAAATGAAGAAAAGAAAAACATAAACTATGGACTACACTTGCAAATGGTAAGATTTTTAATGTAAAAATAATAATACGAAACTGAGTGCACCTACTTACCACTAGAGAGAGAGAGGGGGGTGGTTTTGGGGTTAACCTAATAAGGGAGTGAGGAGAAAAGGGTTAATGAGAAACCTTAAAATCAGAAAACATTCAGAACCAAATTAGAATACTATTTTGCTGTAGCTTCCAGCATTTATATATATATATATATATATTTTTCCTTCTTAATTATAAATTTTTAAAACAAATACTTTCCACATGTCTATTCTTGTTAACATAGCAAACTATAAAAAGCCCTATCTACTTTATTTTTCATTGCAGAGTCTGTTACGCCAATGACTGACATTTACAGACAAGGCCATCTTGTTACAATTAGTAACAAAGAAACCGTACTCTCACAGAAACGGAAAGCACTTGGAAGACATAATCAATGAAGAGCCCAAGTGGAAAAAGCTTATCGACAAAAGTTTGCTAAGCTCGGGATGCTCAAAGAAGGAAGGCAAGAAAGCTATTAAACTAGCACTTGATTGTCTCCATGGCAATAGACCCGATGCATCAAAAGTTGTTCAAAAATTAGATAAAATTTTTAGAATGAATAGGTATATAAACAACATCAAATGCTTTCCAAGCGTATAAATTTCCTTCAATGTAATTACTAGAATTAGATCGTGTTAGTGAGGCTTTTATGACTCGAGGAGAGTGAGGATATATATGTCGCTGGAGCATACAATTTATATATATGTTGCTGGAGCATACCTTTTTACACTTTACTATTCTTTTTGAAATATATATATACATGCATATTTGCTGGTTTGTCTCATAATTATACTTTATGTAAGATGCTAACTTTAGTATATTACTTAAAATGCAAAAAATTAAATCTTTTACTCAACACAACTGCATATGTTAGGTTGAAGACGAGAAGAGTTTGCTAGGGTTTGCAACATAGAGAGGTTTGCTTTGTCTAAAATTCAAGTTCTAAGAAAACCAAAATAAGAGAGAGATTGGCATTGAGTTCACAGACATGATGTTTGCATGAATAAAGGACCCCATTCAATTTACAGGACAATAAATCTAACTATGCCTAACCATTCTCTCAATACCTGAAGTCCTTGTTTTCAGAATTTGACTAGCGTAACAATTAGTGTCCATTGAATGCTGAAATTATTTCCAAAGACTACTAAGGAACTCTCATTTTTCCATTATAGCTGTTTTCAAGTCATGCATGATTGTTTTTTCTTCTAGTAACATCAGCAAACACATCTTATCAACATAATCCTATTTCTCTAAAATTTTGTGCCGCCTAGTGTCTACATAGGCATAAGCTTCTTGGGTCTAGGACACTAATTCTCACTTAATTTTTACCGCAATGCAAATTTCCTATGCTACTTGTTAGTGTTTTCATACATAGGCTTGTAATGATAATCACTACCATTAGCGTATAGTGCAAGCCTTTCTTTCATGGTAGGATATTCCCATGGCAATGTCATGTTACAGGCTAAATATTTCCTTAGTCTAGAGTCAACTTTGGCAATCTTGAGAATCTGGTAACAAAACAAACCAAAGCTCATAAAAAAAATAACATAGTTAGAGAATGCAGAAACTTAGAAGGCTCCTCTCCCAAGCAAAGCAGAGAAGGCCATGATAAGATCAAAGGAGAGTGACATTATACATACCAAGAGTGCAAAGTTGTTTTCAAGTGTCATAAATGGTGCAATTAAAGATCACATATGTTGAGAAGATTAAATCACAAATCAAATAATATCCATGATACAATAATGAGATATGAGGCATATAGGGTTACAATTGGAGAAAACAAATTAAAGTTTTCTAATTATAGGTTATTTTATAATTTTGTTCAAAAAGTGTATGCAAGTGAGTTCACTCCATGTTTTTGATAGTAACTTGAATCTTGTCATACTCTATTTCTTAAAGTAGGCTATTAAATGCTTTTTAAAAAGGTTCCAGCATTTTTTCCATTCCTGAATTGGACAAATGAATAGTTGGCAGGATTATATAGCCAACAAGTTTCAAGGCAGTTTTTTGTTAATTACAGAAGAAACTAAACTTTCAGATTTAGCCTACTGTGGATGATGGCAAACTCATTCAAGAAGCATTTCAAAGAAATCTACTTACTATGCTAATATGAAAGAAAAGAGAGAAGTATATTTGTTGTATAGTTATAGAAATCCTAGCTGAGAAATTTGAATGCACAAGACTCCCACTAACAAGATCTGAGAGAGGCAATAGGTAGGCAACTTTATCAGTTGCGACTTGAACCCACATCACATGAAATTAGCAAAAAGCAACATGGTTAAATCAATTTTATAAGGGTTCAGGGGCATTTCTGGATCTTTTGTTTCTATTCAAATCAAAGACACAACCATAGTGCTTGTTTTTTATTTTTATTTTTATATCATATGATACACAATATTACAAGCTCGGATATCTTTTAATTGATTTAACCATGTCTTAAAAGCTCAAAACAAAAGAAGGCCGAAAAGGATCCTTAATGAAAAATGAAAAGGATCCTTAAGGAAAAATGAAGAAACTAGCAACATTGACCGGAAATGTGGTAGACCGAAGAATAAGCTAAGTAGACAAGAAGAAATCATTTCCCCCCAGACCACATTAGCACTTGAGCTCATAACATTTTTGGGAGAAGAAAGACTTGGGCGGTTGGACAAGAAGCATGCATTTAGAAAGGACTATTGGTAATCTATGATAGGGGCTTTAACCAGGCTGCTTCCTAAACATATTATTAGGGATTAGCACATGAGCTCATAACATTTTTGGGAGAAGAAAGATTCGAGCGGTTAGGCGAGATGCATACATCTAGAAAGGACTATTGGTAATCTATGAAAGGGGCTTCAACCAAGCTGCCTCCTGAAGCTATTATTAGGGATTAACCCACGAATAGGGATTCTTGGAATTCTTACTCCCTTTTCCGACTTATGAAATTCAATCTATATTGGTCTTGCTCCTCCTTTTATATTGTGTTCTATTCCCATCTTTGAATGAACTCCTTTTAGTTCCACAGTTCAAGTAGTGAAGTTTAGAATACAGAAAACAAAGCCAAGAGGTGGTGCCCCACTCGTAGCCTTCCATTCTCATTCCTTCTTTCTCTCTTGCTTGGTCGTCAGTAGTTCCATGGTTCGAGTGAAGTTTAGAATACAGAATGCAAAGCCAAGAGATGGTGACCCACTTGTAGCCTTCCATTCTCGTTCCTTCTTTCTCTCTTGCTTGGTCTTCAGGTAGGGGTGAATACCATTCCAAGAAGTCGACATTCTTTCTTTTCCATCCAATCTCTCCACCCAGCCCAACTCAATAGAATTAGATATTTTATAGGACTTCTAAAGTGACAAAAAAAGTTCAGGCTTGATTCAATATTAAAACTGAGATCCCTATAGACGATTAATGGTAGGGGCCCCAACATCCATCGTGAACTACATTCATTCTTGGACAAGGGATATACACATATACCGACTGGAAAAAGTGAATACCTTATTCAATTAAATGACTTTCCTAGAACCATCAAATCCGCTATTATTTGTAGCCCTGCCCTCTTGAATACTGGAACCATATTTTCTTTCTTTTTATGTCGTTCTGCCTTTCACTATTTAGCATAAAGCAATGTACGAAAAGACCTCACTATTTTTTATTGTAATCCCATGCATGACCAATGCATTCAAGCAACCTTCCAGACTAAAATTTCCTTATACATGATGGACCTTTCTTTTCAGTCATTTGACTTGCAATTCAATTCCCTTAAAGCCGCTCAAATGAGGAAGCTCTTAACGAAGCCTACCTCGGATAAGGGCAGAGGGAATGAATAGTTTGCTTACTTTTACCCTTGTTTGGGAGAGAAAGTCCCCTCCTTGAGAAGCAGTGAAAGGATCAAAGAGAAGAATCAGAATGGTGAGCAGTGCAAGAGGTTAGAAAGCAAACCTCTGTCTACGGTGTACTTGGTATAAACTATTTTATTAGGGAGAGCCCTACATAAGTATGATACGTCTCAAATTGCCAATAAAAAGATAGATATCACGTATAGTATCGACTGTGAACTGGAATAGTACGACACAAAATCGAATCTCATGGTGTTGGACTGATGTGGTGATGACTGATGCCTAACAGATGTCACTCACACTGGAGATTTCATGTCATCAACTCGTCGCGCTGCTTTCTGCTATCATAGGCGACGAAAAGAGAACAAAGAATCTGATATCATAGGTCTTAGGTCATATATGGATTGGTTAGAAACTAGATAGTCCATAAAGTGGTAAAGAATAATAAGTCATAATAGATAAAAATACAATAGGTGATATGAAATTGGGTCCACAAAGCAACATGCATACATGTCAAACACACACACATATATATTATGTCTCGAGGGAATTCCAGTAATTCTAACATTTTCTAGACATGGGCTGGAGTTATGGTCCAAGAAAGTAGTTTGGCTCAAGTTATATACCAAATCTTTACATAAGATCTAGTAGGTTTAGATGAATTTTAAGAGTAAGAATTTTTAGTGTAATTTAATAGAAATATGAACCTCCTTAATTTGACTATCCAAATAGTCCTTGATAGAGCTGAATGGAGAAGAAAGATTCATATAGCCGATCCCATATGATGGGACTTAAGGCTTGGTTTGGTTAATTTGATTGGAGTTGTCTTGAAGCATAATTATTTGCTCTTTTGATAGATGACAAGTTGAGAGTAATTTCCACAAATTTTGCTTTCATACAATATTAATCCTACCTTCATCACTTGTGCAGTTGTAGGACAGATTCCTAAAGCTTCCTCCTCCTCCTCCTCCTCCTCTTCCTCCTCTATTGTATTTAATTTTTATACTTCAATCTTTAACGGTCCATAGATATTTGTCGCACCCTTTTGTCCTAATTCAAAATCCTATAAAATTAGCCTAACCATTGTATCTTCAATCATATAACCATAGCCCCAACAATAGAATTACATCAGTAATTCCAAAATTTCAGTTTTTAACAATTTCTTACATCAGTACAGTATCACACTGCCCAAAGTAGCTACTTAATTTCTTGTAGTGTAGTGACCTGGATGGTTCTATACCATATATTCTTTTTCCTTCTACTCAAGTACTTAACATCATTTATTAAAAAATAAAATAAAATCTAGATGTGTGTATAAATCTAGATTTTTCTTTTTTATTATTGGATCCTAAGTTATTTTGTTCAAACTTGTAATATGTTTCATATGTCCCCAAGTGTCTGAAGTGTGATCGGGTCTAAAAGAAAAAATAAAATAAAATAATAACACAAGTTTAGATGTGTGTCAAATTTCTGTTAGGAAGTGTCCGCCGTCCAACAGGAGCACGCTACATTCTTAAAATTGCTTGTATTTCTTAGGTTAACATCTTCTTACCTTGATTTCATAAGAGCTCAAATTAATTTTTTGAAGAAAATCTATCTTCACAAAACACTTCAGTAACACTAATTATACCATCAAAGGGCATATAGCATACAACAAGCATTTGACTTGATTAGAGATGGATAAAACAATAGAAGATATAGCTTCTCGGCGCTTCGCCTAGCATAAGCCCACTAAAGTACCTATTCTATGCAGCAGCATTCTTCATCTTCAAGTGCTGCTCTACATTAATTGGGGTACTCGAACCAGGAGGACAATTTTTACTGCATTTGTCCTACATCAATAATGCAGTCCATAATAACATGTGTTACGATTTTTAGTAATAAGTAACTAGTAAGTTTAAGTTTAGATAATTAAAAAAAAAAAATAGTGATTGAATGTGGTCTATACAAAAAAGGATAAGGAACACAATCATCCCTATGGCATTTTCCCAAATTTCATCAAAACGATCTTCAAAAGGTCCAAGAGCCACTTGGAAAATTCATTTCACAAATCTCTACTGAATCACAAGAATATTGGAGAATACATATGTCTGCTAGTTTGTCTAAACTTGATATAAAATGCCAAATCTAGAAACTTTAACCTTTGTCCAGACGAAAATTTTTGTACCATCTCAAGGTTAAACACAAGACCCTATCAAAACAACTAACGAACTACATAAAAAATTAATATGCTACTCTTAAGCCTGAACGCACAAGCTATGAAATATCTAAAATACTGGCTATGGAAACTTGATATGACCCAATGAATCACTAAACAAGCACTATGCTCGCACAAATAAAGAAAACACAAAATATGGCTCCAGTCTCAAATTAACAGTCAATCATAGAAGGTCCCACATTGGCCCCCAATGAAAGCAATGAAGTTGTTTCCAAGACACAGAAGCTAGAATGGAGGCCAACAGTCATTTAGCCCATCAGTTTTGAACATGCTTTGTGTAATTCTTTTGTATCTCAACCTCGATTTTTGGGATATAAAAATACTATCCAAAAGCTGGATATAGGTAAGTGAACACGTCCAGAACATTTAAATATACAATATATTGTATAATGTTCTAACCTATGTCACTAGAAAATGCTAATCCCTAGCGATTTATGTATTGGTACGCACGTTCCGAAACATGGTACACTTTCATTCCAAAACGGTAAATTTAGTTATTCAAAGCGATCCCAAAAGTTTTTTCTAATATATTTCTTTAAATGCTACCTTAGGAGAAAAAAAATCAAATATATGAACTAAAAAAATCAAAAAAACATAAAATAAAAAAAAATGAGTCAAAAATGAGTTTTGACAAGACAAAAAATCAAAAATGAGTCATAATTTTCATAGAAATGATTTACTACATTGAAAAAACATAAAAAAAATAAAAAAAATAAATTGAATACCTAATAGTTAAAAGAAAATTACTCTAGAAGTACCTTAAATTATTAAGTGTAATATATATAAGTATACTCCTATCGTACCACATTTTAGAGCATATGGTGTACCATATTCCGTTCCCATTCCATGTGCGAACAATCCACATTCTAGGTAACATAGGTTCTTACAAAAAATGTTATTATTTAGGAATGTACTTGAAATTAAATAGTTTAAGGGAAAATGTGGTTTCCATCCCTCGTTCATATGAGAGGCTATAATTTTTTTTATTACTTATCAAACATGAGCTTCTCCTTCAAATGTCATTAAAAATTAGACGATTCAAGTGTCTAATTTGAAATGAGATTAGACACATTCCAACACTTATCCTTGCCATATCATGCGGACACGAGTACACTATGGGGAATGAAAGAGTTCATGTAAAACTGCCCCTACATACACTGTTTTATTGTGAAATGAAAACTCTTAGCCCATATCATTTCATCCTACAAAGCACCATTGGCATCGTAGACATTTGATTAAACATCTTTCAAAATGTAACCACCATTATGTTTAAATATTTGGGAAGGATGATCCAATTTTTTTAAAATCCTAATTCCTCGACATGGCCCTTTCTAATCTCTCACTCCGAAAAATAATTGATCCTAGGTCACGACAAAATGATAAATCCTTCGCATTTAATAGACATTAAGCTCAATTGCTTCATTTTTTGCTCAAGTTCCAACTTTCAATTTTATTTATTTATTAAAAAAATTCAATAAGTTATGTTCAAGCCCCCATTATTTTAATTGCTTAAAATTTCAAGTCCTGTCTTCTATTAGAAGTCGAAATTGTACAATGTAGCATCTCCCTGTAAAATGAAGTAAGCTACTCGTGCTCGACTCATATTTGGTTCAGTAAAATCTCGTTCAAGATCAGCTTGTTATGCAAACATGCCAAACTTGGAACACATTTTTAAGCAAGTTAATTTTCTATGCTGAACTAAAACTCAGATTGATAAATTTATATTAGGACAATATAAAAGGCCAAACCACTCGAGCTCAACCTCGTGACTGGCTTGATTAAAGCTCTTCAGGATCAACTCAATAGATATACAACCCAAGCTTGAACACATGTTGAAACTCATTAAACTTTTAACCAAACTTGAACGAGCCACTACTTGGCTCAGCTCGCTTTATTTACAGCCCTACCTCTAGGATGCATCAAATTATTCTAGTCATAACTTGAGAAGAAAGGAAGGGGAAAATGCAGGCCCCCTAAAACCCACAAGAATCAAAATTCACAAGTCGCCCTTGTAATTGTTTTTCTACTAATGATGTTACTATCCCCTGTCCTTTATCACATCACTATTCAGTTTTCTTTTGAAATATTTCATTCTGGTATATCTTAAGAAGCACAAACATTTACAAGAAGGTGGTGTGTCCGTGTTCAAACATTTCTATTATTTCTTTTATACTTGAACACGTTTTCACACACTTGCCACACGCGTCCATCTCTTAGACACCCGTAAAACACATTGCAAGTTTGAATAAAAAAACTTAGAATCTAATAATAAAAGATAAACAATGTAAATTTATACCGATTAACATATACTCCTTTAAACTTTACATGCGTCCATCGCTTAGACAACCATGGGAACACATTACAAATTTGAACAAAATAACTTACAACACAATTGGACTAAGAAATAGCACATTGGCTATTTTTGTGACAAATCACGACATAATGGAACGAGGATTTCTCTTTTGTATGGGTAGTTTTTGTTTAATTTTTCGAAAGATGTTTGGTTACCCTTTTGGGCATAAAATGCTTCCATAATTCGTTTTAAGCCAATCCAACTAAGATTTTAACACAACCGTTTTTCCGAAAAGTTTAAGAAAATCTATGTGAATAATTTTCCTTGAGTAATCGTTAGCTTAGTTCATTCAGAAACCCTCAAACAATTATATTGCATTGTCATAACAAGCTTGGTTGGTTGGGTAATCGGAGTTGTGAATTTAACGAGATCGAGGCAAAGAGCTTTTTAGTGTTCAACGAATCAAGGAAGTTGACTCAGTCAAGCTATGCTCATGGATCGTCTTCAAGACAACAGAGATAGATTAACCTAGGTTGTAGTTGTAAGTCATTCGTCTATGTTTTGTACCCGTGATTAGTAGATTTTTGTTGGGTCAGTATTATTAAAGGCATGCGCCTAGGCCCAAATCCCGCCTAGGCCCAAATCCCATCTAGGCCCAAGGTTTGCACCTTGTAGTGTTCCAGGCTAGGCGACTTCGATAGGCGTGCCTAGGCGTGCGCCTAGGCCCAAGTCCGCTAAGCCCAAGGTTTGCACCTTGTGGTGTTCCAGGCCAGGCTACTTCGATAGCAGCTGACTGGCCCAAGGCTTGCGTCTTGAGGGCTTTTTTTATTGTTGCTTTTATTGGTTTTATTTAAAATTTGACCATTGATATAATATAGTGTAATTACAGAAGATCCCTACTCTTGTTACAAATGCCAATACATTGGGCATTCAACCCCAAATCAATGATAGAAGAAAAATTAGCCCTAATTCTTAATCTTCCAAAAACACTAAATGTTTAACATGTAATTTTGTTTATATTGAACCCTAAATTATTTACTTATATTAAAAAAAATTTTTTCTCATCACGGTTCGCCTCACTTCGGTGAAGCCTACGCCTCGCCTTGCACCTTGAGCCTAGGCCCCAAGAGACCTTGGTGCCTTGGTGCGCCTATCGCCTTTAATCACACTGTGTTGGGTAATGGAACAATAGTTTTTTTTCCCCCTTTCGGAGAGGTTTTTGAAAGGGTTTTCCTTTGTAAATGTTGTGCTCTTTTTACACATGTGACATTATTTTTCATTAAAACTGATTATTTGAATCAAATTGGTTTAAAGAAATTTTTATTATTGGTCTATTCACCCTCCTCTAGGCACAAGTCTTCAATATTTCAATAATGATAAAAAGGAAAACAATGTAGATTTATATCTATTAATTCATACTCCTTTAAAGTTTACAATTAATGTAATATATATTTTTATTAAGTTTGTCCTTATCTTTAGTTATGGATGAGTTCACGCAAAATATTCAGGATGATGTGCCATGATATATGCTTTTTGCAGATGATATCGTATTAGTGGATGAGACTAGAGAAGGAGTTAACACTAAGTTGGAGACTTGGAGAAAAGCACTTGAATCTAAAAGATTTAGACAGAGTATATAGAGTGTAATTTTAGTAACAATCACAACGGAAGTAAAGGAGAAGTGAAGATTGAGAACCAAAAACTATCTAAGAGTGAACATTTTAGATTATTTAGGATCGATTATCACAATTTGGGGAGATTGGAGCAGATGTAATCCAGTAGAATTAAGGCGGATGACTTAAGTGGAGGTGTGGCTAGAGTCTTGTGCGATAAATAAGTACCCACTAAACTAAAAAGGAAGTTCTATAGAACAGCTATTAGACTAGCGATGTTGTATGGGACAGAATGTTGAGCAACTAAGAAACAACATGTAGATAAGATAAGTATTGCTGAGATTATGATGCTAAGGTGGATGCGTGGCAAGACTAAAAAAAGCGAGTTAGGAATGAGCAAATTCGTGAATGGGTAGGAGTGGTACCGATAAAAGATAAATTGAGAGAGAATACATTGAGGTGGTTTGGTCATATACAACGGAGACCAGCAGAGATAGTAGTGAAGAGATGTGATATAGTGACGGTAGATGGTAGTGTTAGGGAAAGGAATAGATCTAGATTGACGTGGACTAGTGCAATAAATAGATATATGAATCTCCTTAATTTGACTAACAAAATGGCTTTCAAAATGGCTTTAGATAGAGTTGAGTGGAGAAGAATAATTCATGCAGCCAACCCCATTTGATGGGACTTAAGGCCTGGTTTGGTTTGGTTATATTTTTATTAAGTTTGACTGAAATATTAATATATAAAACATATCATAAATATATAAACCCATATGTTTTGCATTTGTCCCCTACGTATTGTGCTCTGCCTTTTTGAAATTTTTTCATATCAGTGTTTTTGTGTCGCGTTCTTAGGTTATATTTGTAGAGAACCCATCACATGCTTACTTTGAGTTGATAAAGATTACATGAAGATCTATTCTTCACTCTGCACAATTCCATTGTGTTTCATAATAAGATTGCATTTTGTTATTGACACCTTGGTGCAAGTCAAAACTTAGGTTCAGTTCAGATCTTCATCTTTTATTTAGTACAGCATGAAAACATTTATAATTTCTATCATATTGTCTATTCTTTTGAGCACAATATTAGCATATCCCAAGGGACCCTCTGCCCTCAATATTTTGATCTCAAACTACTATTTGCTCTTCCCACATAAAATAAATGAAACAATAGAAATTAAAAGTTTTTACCAAAACCCCCACCAAAACTAAAAAAAGAGCAAATAAGAAACCTCAGCAGGAAGTATATGCTGTTTTTTTAAGGATTAAAAATTCTTGTGTGCCAGTGCTACAGGTTTGTACCTGTATTATCATGAGAATAACTCAAGCGCGCCAATTTCAAGATCATTGTTTGGTTTTTAGAGTTCAACAAAATTGTTATCAACTATCTGTAACCACAAACAGCAACCTTCACTACTGATTATTTTAAGAAATAGCCATCCCACAACATGCAAAGCTTCACATTTTCCTTTCCCCTGAAACGAGAATACAAGACAGAGAGATTATAGGATATACCTGTAGATGGTTCTGCTTTTACATCCACAAAATGAACACTGGCATAACCGTCAAACAGAAAGTGATTAAAACAAACTGCAACACAACAAACAAAACAATATAATCATAAAAGTCGCAGAGTAATTGATCTTGCATGAGGATGAAAACGAAATAATTGAATTCAAAATGAAACAACATATCTAATTTTTTCTTCCCAAACAGAATGGCACAGGACATAGCCAAAAAGAGATACCTAACACACATCAGTGGCCAGCAAGTAGTATGACACAACCTCAATTAGATAATTTAGCAGCCGATACACTGAACAAGAGATTTCAATTCCTCTAGCAATTGATTAAAGTAATTTTGTCTTGGGTTGATTGAGGAGCTAAAATTTTCTAGAAGCACTCCACTAAGCCAAACCGAGAGAGAGGGTGATGAAGAGAAGTATGAGCATAATACCAGCAAAATAAGCAGCCAGAAGACAAGGTGCCAAGATATGTAGCATGAGAGGGGACACTTTTAAAATACATGTTGGATGATTATTGGATCTGTCCAAAAAAGTAGACAGATACCAATAGGATGGGACGGCTACTGTGTGGCTCAGGTTGGGAAAACGTTTAGCCGGTTAGCATTGACGAGTCTAAATGCGTTGACTTAATAGGTTTTGAACTTCACAGCACAAACATTGAAACACTCAAGTTTGGGATAAGCTGGAATTCACCACATTGATGGTAAACCATTGCTTTCACCCAATACGGAAGGAAATAGGAGATGCCGGGGGGTTGTTGATGGTAAATCATTGCTCCAACCAAGACGAAAGACGAGAGAAGGAAGATACTACCAGTCATGCAAGCAACGAGCAAAGTTGAAACTACATAAGATGAGTGCATCAACAAAAGTTGCAGAAAATCTTAATGTCTGAATAGAACATACTGTAGAATTCAAATCTTGTATTGAGTTGGTGTCAAGAAAACCTGAGGGTATTCATTTGCAGACCCTCCCCTTATAGGTAGAGCCACCCATGTATATGGATATGTGTCCCACACCGTACTCAATTTAAACACTTGAATCTTTAGATTTGTTACAAAACATATCAATGCTTTCAAATGCACAATTGGTAGCGCATTGAGGAGATTCATTGCTAAAATGCACTGAGGCGCCGTTTATTGTACTAGACACCAACTATGCGAAGGTATTTAGGTCAAAGGTGAATGCCTCATGTACGCATCATGTGCATTGAACGTTTAATTTGTGGAGGCATCACCTACTTGGGTTAGCAGAAAAAAGAGAAAAAAAAATTGAATCATACCTTGTACGTGACTTGCAGAGACAAGGTCGAAGTCATCGAAGAAGAAGGGAAGACCGATCGTCTTCTTTGCCTTCACCTTCGACTGAAACTGAGACAACCGAGCTTTTCTAATCCAAATGATGTAGGCTCTGATCTGATGACGATCGACCTTTAGGTTGCTCTCTCTGTCTCTCCCGTTCTTTATCTCGTTCATTTCCCTCTCTCTTTTCTTGCTCTCTCTCTCTATCACTTCGTTTCTCTCTCTTTCCTTGTTCTGTCTCTATCGTCGTCTCTATGGAGTCTTTTATTGGGACTCTTAACTCTTTTGTTTGGCCAGAGGAGAAGGCCTTCATTTATCAAATAAATAATGGACTTTATCATTAATAAGTTAGATATTGTATCATTAATAAGGTTTGTGTGTGTTTTAAAATTTCAATGTGTCATTTTTATAAAAAAAAAAATTCTTAACAATTTTTTTTCTTTTCTTTTTACAGTGCTTGAATTTATTAATTTCAATTTTTTTTTATGACTAGAATGGTTTTTTTTAAATTTTTATTTGCTATTATTTTTTTAAAAAAATATTTTTTAGCATTATATTTATAAAAAAAAAAAAATTCAAAAGGCGTGCCTCATCAAGGGTAAAATGCCTCGCCTTGTACTTTCACCTCTAAAAACATTGCAACATATGAAGAAGAAGAAACTCGCATTGGCTAGTAAAGAAATATTTTTAGCCTCTTACATGAACTAGAATTAATTTTTTTTTTTTTTTTTTTCAAATCCTATTTAATTTTTAATATATTTCTACATAATTTACAATATCTCATCTGAGAATATTATATAATATGCAATATATATGTGTATATGATGCGTCCTCGTACCCATATCCAATTTTGAATACGTATCTCAAGATCCTAAGATTTAAGTTTATAAAAGTCGCACTTGATACACCCCCACACCCGATACTCGTACGTGTAACATAGTCATCCGATGCCTTGCCCGAACTAAATCCCTTTTATGAAGGAGATTCGCCAAACGAAGGGCAGAAAATTACACAGTTTTCAAAGTTAATGCTTATTTCATTGTGATCTAGAATTGGTCATGTTGATTTCCATGTGATCTAAAATTGGTCATTGTTGTAAGACTCATTTCTCTTTATCCAATTTTAATTTCCCCATCCTATACGTTTGGGATATTGTGCATAAATCTATGTATTTCTTAAATAACATGTATTGACATAGATAGTTATTGTTAACATCAAAGAAGCATGAACACATAACACGAAATGGATACAAGCAGCGAGGAGACGGAAAATATATAATTTTATACCTTTATTATATGTCATGTATTAATAATTCATTGAATGATAATAAATAAATAATACAAACAAAACAATAATTTTTAAAGCTTAAAGCAGGAGAGATTACTACGTAGAAATCTACATTTATTTATTTTTAATTATTGGATCCCAAATCTACATTTATTTATTTTTAATTATTGGATCCCAAGCTATTTTATTAAAATTTGTAATGTGTTTGATGTGTCTCCCAAGTATCCAATCATGTCCGGGTCTAAAAAAAAATTAAATAAATAAATAACAACAACAACAACAGTTCAGTTTTCAATTCAACCGCAGCCTCTTACGCAACAATTCACTCACGTATCATCCATTTGCTGATACCCAGGATTCCTAAGCACCCAAACCAGGACAATTAATCAAAGAAATTTTCAACTGGTTTCTCTCTCGATAATAAAATGTATAGATAAAACGACACATAAATAAATATAAATATAAATATACGGATAAAAGTTATGAGAGGGTGGAGTAGTAGACACCTGATCCGGCGGTCACTGATCAGTCGGCGGCGGTGCAACCGGTGGCACGGGCGATATCCCCTTGCTGCTGCCAGATCTGATCTCCATCTTCTCAGGTTAAAAAACGCAAGGGTCAGGGTTCTAACTCACATTACATTTATGGAAGTAAACAAAATAATAACATATGTGAGATGGAATCTATGACGTCCACGTGGAGAAAGATAGAATGAGACCAGACCCTCCCAAAACGACGTCGTTTTTGAGAAAAACTTTTTAAAAAAAATACAACCAGCAGCAGCAGATAAACCCTCCATTATCCTCTGTCTTCTGGTTTACAGAGAGATTTTCGTCTTCTTCCTTCCAGATTTCTCTCTCACTTCTTTCAATTTCACAGATACATCTTATTGATACATCTTATTTAGATTCACACATACAATGTTTAGATATAATTTTTGTAGTTGATGATGATGCAAATCACCATCCTTCCTTGTGTTTGTAATTGCAATATCTTGTATAGTCTTGTAAATCTTCTCATAAATTCCAACTTCCATGAAATAATTAATCCCCCTCCTCCTCCTTCTTCTCTAAAAACTACAAAGCAATCCCACTTCTCTGATTAAACCCACTTCTCTCTCTAACTTTTAAACCCACAAAGCAAACTCATTTTTTAATTGTAGCGACCATATAAAGCAAACTCATCCTTTTCTCTCTCAACTAAACCCACTTCTGTGAATTCAATTTTTTTTTTTTTGGTAAAATCGTTTGTATATTTGTTTGTTTTGATATATATATATATATATATCCTCTCTATATATATATATAGAGAAGTTCACATCGTGAATCTGAACTGAGTTACTTGAAACCAATCCAAGGAATAACTAAACATTTGTGTGAAGTTCACATCGTGAATTTCATAGCAGTGTTCTTTGCATTTAAATGTTTTGTTATTGAACTATATTTTTTAAGCCGATTTTTGGTGGGGCGGCATCTTTGCTTTCAACTTATTTGCTACTTCTTATAGGGTGAATAGGCAATTGTTGTCTCATAAAACTATGCTCTCATTAATGTCATGATCCATTTTGATATTGTTTTAGGTGCCGTAGCAGAATGAGCATGAGCATGAGCATGATAATGTGGATGACATTTCAAAAGCAATTGAGAGTGGATTGCAAGAAGACCATGGAAATTGACTAGTTGTTGGAACCTTCTGGACATTTTTTAAAGTTCAGTATTGCAAGAAGATTTTGGACCCTTTTATGTATAAATACGTTTTATGTTTAATTTTTAGGGAACAAGTTTTGTGTTGGACGTTCTTAGAAACAGGTTTCTCTTTTTTCTTTTTTTGAAATTGAGCAGGTCATCTCTTTTGTATGTATAAACAAGTCATCTATTTTTAAGTTTTTTATGAAATTGGATAGGTTTCATGAATGGATAGGTTTTATGGTGACCAATTTATGTTGAAATTAAGCAATGCATTTCTTTTCGATGTATAAGTTGTTGATATTTTGATTGGGATTCTTATATTTGTTCCAACCATGGATCATTGTGGTGAAGGACAACATTTTAAAACACTTTGGGACTCTTTAAAATTGTTCCCAAGAACAACTATTGTTGCAGACAATTCTTTTCAATCAATGCACAAATCAAAATTGCCAATCGCTATAGACCATTCAATTCAATCAATGCACGAACCAAAATTGCTCTATAAAACATTCATTCAATCAAGATCATTTCATTCAACCAAGATGCTCAAACCATTCCATTCAATCAAAATTGCTAAATCATTTCATTCAATAAAGATAAGCAAACTATTTCATTCAATCAACCAACATATCATTTTATTCCATCAATATTGTCATTACAAATATTAATCTAACTGTAACATTCATATTAATTTAACTACAACATTTCATTTGGTCTCACTTTATTATTATCAATCAAGTCACTGCTCATGCAACCGAGGAGCCACGATAGCAAACCAGCCAAATTTTTTCCTTAAATTTAATTTTCTCACTTTCATGTTTCGTCATCCTCGTGTTTTCCTTTCTCTTTGTCAAAATCTTTGGTCTTTGCTTTATCTTTTCTACCTTCATCTTTACCTTTCTCATTTTTTTTCCCTTTTGTATCCAAAATCTGTAAAAGTGAAAATAAGAACATCAATAAAAGTTTAGATTTTTTTAATGACAATAACAGTCGCAATATAGAAGTTGAACACAAAACTAGCACACACTTTTCAATTGCATTTGGGTGAGATGAGAGACACATAATTGCCCAGATTTTGCAAGCATAACAAAATTTGATATATGTATGAGATTGAAAATAGAGTTTAAAGTTTTTATGCAGCAAGCAATCTTCTGTTTTTTCAATTTTTTTTTATTTATTTATTTTCTTTTTTTAAAATTAGAACTTCAAGCAATTCAACAATGCTTTGTTTAATCATCATAATTTATCAGAAGCTATTCTTGTATAATCATCTTTCATATTAGAATCTGTTCTTGTAATACGTCAACCATGCAAATACCCTCAAAATACAGAGGCAATTTCATTGCAGAGGCATCCACCCTAATTTCTGAAATTATTTCCTTCTCAATAAAAAAACAGGACCTTAATTTTTGAACTCAAATAACAAGACCAGAAAAGAAATTTACTCAATGACAATCCTTGGCTAAAATATTGTATTCAATTCAATTTTGAATGGCAAACATAAGGAAATAGGCAATTGTTGGAAAAGGAAAACAAAACATAATATGTAGCAGTTTTATATATGCAGATCAACAAGAAGTGCTACTGATTTGTTTCCACTGCTAAAAATTGTGTGTTTTGATGTCAGACAACAAAGATTACAAGAAAAAAAAGATGAAGTAAAATCAAATTTGGGGTTATGAAAAATGGCTCATTTGTGACAAAAACTCAGATTGTTATTGTGAGCTATTAATTCTCTGATTGGTATATGTCAAATGGTTGCCAGACTCAACCCAAATGGATAAAAGAAAACCTTGAAACAGTTTTCTCTGATTGGTATATCTCAAATACTTGCCAGACTCAACCCAAATGGATAAAAGCAAACCTTGAAACAGTTAAAATTGGGGAATTTCTGGTTTCTACAAATCAAGTCCCAAATCAACTATGAATTCAAATCACTATGCAGACAAAAGAATCTACAAATCAAAGCCCCAAATAAAAAACCCTAACTTTTCAATCTAGAATTCAATTTCTCAACCTGCTTTCATTCTTTCAATAGCGAGTTTGGAGGACGAACCTGGTTTAATTTATGGCGTAAGAGAGCTCCGGCGGACAACAATGGCCGAGGACCGTCGTTCTTCTCAAAAGATTTCTTCTTCTCTCCTTTCATTTTGCACCTGTTTCGTCTTTCTCTCTTCGCTGAGGATGGCGGAGAACTCGCCGGTGATGGTGGTTGTGCGTCTCTCTCTCTCTCTCATTGTCTCCGAACTGTGTCTCCCTCCTCTCCCTCCCTCCCTCTCTCAGTTGCCTTCGAACTCTAAAACAAAAAAATTCTGTTTGATTTTAAAATTACTAGCGGCCGGCACACGAGATGCGTGTGTATTTTATTTTTAATTTATATTATAATATGAATTTTATAAAGATGTACAAATCTTTAAAAAAATATAATATTTACTAATCTTAACTAAAAAATTTGTATAACAAAAGTTCATATAAAATCTGAATTTGATAACATGAGATTGGAGATCCTGCCAATCCTGTAAAAAAATATGTAAGATATATGTAAAAATTAGTTTGCTAATAATATACATTGATTAAATTAAAATTTTACGTTCTTAAAGTGAGCCATAATTATACATATACGTACTTTAGCTAATAGAGTACAATAATAACTTTGGTTTTTTAATTGACTTTTTATGTATAAAGACACAGAAGGTAATTATTGTATTAATTTTTTATAAACAAAATTAAAAACTTACATTTTGACATAGATTAACATAGTCCAAATCACACGTCACTTCCACCAATCTCTTCAAATTGTCTTGATGCAATTTTTGCTATAGATCTATGACAACATTAAACTACAAAAAATAAGATGAAATTGACAAAAAAAATAAAATACGTAACTTTTGTTATACATACAAACCTATAAGTATATTACCTTGTAACAACGTTGCACATATCTTTGTAAGCTTTCAATTTTTGTATCATTTGTTGCCTGTAAAACTAAGGCAAAATATCTCACTTCTTTGTAAGTCGATTGTTTGACAAATTTATGAAATCTAAAATTAAAAAGATTAATAAATAAAAAATATTATTAAAAATAAATAAATATACATCACAAATTTATTAAAAAAATAAATAAAGAACACTTACAATTTTGATATAAACAAAATTAAATAATAATTCTTAAAAAAATAATACTCTTTTTAAAAATTATAAATTCAAGATTCTTAGAATATTTATAGTCAAATAAATTTGATATACACACAAAAAAAATAATAATCAAATATATATAACCGATTACGTTGAAATTTTTTTTTTTTTTTGATATAAACCAAGTAAAATAATAATCAAATTTTTTCCCTTAGAACTTGATAATATAATGAAACTTTTCAACTTTTTTTTTAATTCTTTAATGAAAAAATAAAAAGTATAATTAAATTAGTACACACAAAATACAAAAATACAAACCCACTAAAACACTTACAATCAAAGAGATTTATAAAAAAAAATTAAAATTAAAATAACCTAGCCAAAAAAATAAAAAAATAAAAATAAAAGTAATGGACACCGAAGACAATAAATGGAATCAACACTGTATGAATTTGAAATTCATACAAAATTTCAGAATGAGATGGCCATCTCTTAAAACCTGTGTAACTAAGAGAAAGGAGGACTGCAAGCACTGTTCGAAGCTTCCGGAAGGTCCGTAGAAGAATAGACATATGATCTTTGAATTGAGGAAGAAGGAAAGTGAGGTTTGAGAGCTCTCAAAAGCCTTCTCAATTGAATCAACTTGTTTAGAAGAATAAACATATGATCAAGCTTCTGCTTCGGTCGCGGCAAGAGAGGAAGAGAGATCTCAACAGATCAATCGAGAAGGGTTTGCAGGTGGCAAGAAAAGAGGTTTGCGGTGGTGATTCTAGCAACAGCAGCAATAGTTGTAGTTTCCGACAATGCAGCGGCGAAGGGAGGAAAAGGACTCTGGAAGTGAGTTTTGGGGATGCGGTGGCCATAGGGGTGGTAGAGAGAGAAAACTCTGAGCCAAGAAATGTGAGAACAAAGGAGAAAGAGAGAAAGAGAGAGAGAGAGAGAGAGAGGAAATTGAGTATTGGGTAGTTTTTTTTGAACAACCCAATATTGGGTAGTTGATTGAGGGAGAAAGTGGAAAACGTGGGATGTGTTTTTTTTTTTTTTGGTCAAATCATCTAATTTACATGTGGACATGGTAGAGGCTTCATGACACCAAAATTGGTGTTGGCTTTTAATAATAGAATAGATGATTTGAGGGTAAAAATATGATTTAAATATGGAGTTGAAAGTTAAGTTTCAAAGAGAAAAAAAATTATTTAATTATGAATTTTGAAAAGAGTTTTTGAATTTTAAATTTTGAAAAGAGTTTTGAGTTATATTTTAAGTTTTGAATTTTGAGTTGTATTTTAAAAAAATTTAGATTTATTTTTTGGGTAAATTATACTGACACCCCCTGAGGTTTATATTTATTACAATTTCCTCCTTTACATTTGGAAAATTACATTGACCCCCCTTGTCAGTGTAATGATTTAACGGTGTTAACTTTTAAGGTAACATTAACATAATAGAGATATTTTATTTGCCATCTCAGTACGTCTTTTTTTATCTACCACAAGCCTTATTTGGCGGGAGAGACTCAGAAGCCTCTAGAGAAAAGAGAGAAGAGTGTAGAGAGAAGATAACAGAGACTCATTGAAGACAAAGATCAAGGTGTTCTCTGTGAAGGGGTTTCTCCATGAACGATCAGTGTAAGTAATAATTTCTTATTTTTTGTAAATGAGTTTGAGGTTTGGTAGAAGTAAAAAACGGGTTTTGTACTCTGTTTTTTTGTATAGATTGAAATTAGTTTGTATGATTTCATTTTTCTCCATAAATTTTTCTCCATAAATTTTTTATTAAGGTTTGAACACTGTTACCCATGTTCAAAACATGCTGAGTTTTTGTCTTTATATACGATGTTTTTGTGATTTGAACTAAGAAGTTGAAGACAAACAAATGGGTCTATTCATAATTTACCTTTTAGTGTTTTTTTTTTTTTTTTTGGCCTGGAAACTTCATTTTTCCCAAAATTTGTTGACTAGGGTTTGCAAACCTTATCCATATACCTGTAATGGTGTTTATATGTTCTTCGTAGGATGGTCATTTGAGTTCTGAATATGTGGGGAGGGAGGGGGGTTAAATCACCAATTTTTTTACTTGGACTTAATTGTGCTTTATGTATGAAGTTTGTAATTTCATTAATGTTGTGACAAAAATACTTGATTTCATAGTCTGTTTGGATTTGTTCCAAAATCAGTTTTCTGATTTTTTTTTTTTAAATAAAAATTAATTTGACAAGAATAAATACGAAAAAGATACATATTTTAAATTTTGAGATTTTTTTTTTCTTTCAAAAATGTAAAACTATATGAAATTGATGAGTGTTTTTTATTAGTTATTTTATTTCAATAAATTAGTTTTTAGTTTTTTTCAAAAAATTCATAAACAGATTATGAAAATCAAACCGAACATATTAATGTTCAGGAAACTGATTTTGTACAATATTGGGGGATAAACTTTCTTTCTTTCTTTTTTTTTTTTGAATGGATATTGGGAATAAACTGAGTTCTCATTTTTGTGTACATGATTTGTCTATTATTTACTTGTTATATCAGGAAATGGCTACTGAAATGAAGCATGATATAGTGGTTCATTATAAAGGATCTATCAGTCATATTCTAAATGTAGACCCAGACAATGTAACGTCTTCAAAATAAACCCATAATATCATACATTCCAGATACAGAAAAGAGATATTATATTACAATCATCAGAGTATTCTTACAAAATGTATTACAAGTTAGTAATAGAAGTAAATGCCCTATGGGCTTACAACTTTCCAAGTGAACACTTGGGTTACAAAAGAAGAGTACTAACTCAGAATACAAATTAAGCCATTGGCTTGATATACACGTAATACAACAAAGTTAACAAAATAAGAGTCTTCAACTCTCCCAACCTTCCAAGCTAAGGTCTCTAAACTAGTAACACCCGAACACAAAATGATGTCCCATATAGGGTGAGCCAACACCCAGTAGAGATATGCTAAACATAGTATGAACGATAACTAAAACGTCAGCAATTGATAAATGTTTAACTCTTACACAACAACATATAACACTATTCGATCCCATGACTAATATGTCCATGTTCTATTCCAGTTTCCATTCCCTATCAAATTCTCGATTCATAATTACCATTCAGAATTAGGCCAATCATTTCAAATGAGATCACATCTCATGGCTACAGTATTTCTATTTCAGGTGAGATAATAACTCATTTTAAACATTTCATACTTCATAATAGATATACATTTTGGTGTTGTATCACAGTCAGACAAGACATTTCCATGCTTCTCAAATGATATACATTTTAGTGCTATATCAAATCAAACAAAACACTTCCATCCTCTCTAAATTATATACATTTTAGTGCTATATCAAATAAACATAGAAACACTTCTATACTTCACATCTGATACACATTGTAGTGCTGTATCAATGTCGAACCATTTCCGGTTTAGAGGTTTATCCCCCATCTTCTAATAAACTGTGGAGTGCATCCCCCATCTCCTCCCACACAAAGCAAGGTATATAAACAATTATCATATACAATTTCAATCAATACATAAAATTAATGTGTTCTTAAAACCATCATATTCGATGACACTTCCAATTGATTAGTTTTAGTTTGCCTAATCATCATGCATTGTCTACAACAACCAAAGCTACCCTCCACCGGTAGCCCAAGGCAACTATTTCTAAACAGATAATAAAAGCACCAACAGATAAATCATCCGCATTTTCAAAAGTGAACGATTTATTAATCCGACTCCACTATTCCATCTCATAATGAACCATTATCATTATACTCAATTCAATTTCACAAATCCATAACTTTCCCAAATTAATTATACCAATTAATTTATACACAATTTAGGGCTTTCACCTCCTTTGCTCAATCTTGACCCCAAGGGTCCAAATAATACTAACAACATCAACAACCCCTATTTAGACCCAAAACACACAAGGATGAGTCAAATAAACAAAACCCCTCTTTTTAAAATAATACATTTCGAAACCCTAACTTCCCCAAAACAAACCATTTAAACAAAAGCTCAATATTTAGGTTAAAGCTCATAAAGGTGAGTAGGAATCCCTACCTCAAAGATGAAACCCAACGAAGAAAATGAAGAAAACGAAAATGCTCCAAATCCCGAAATTCTCGGATCAAAATGTAGCCCCCGACGATCAACACACTTTTTGTAAAGACCCAAGGTGAGGAAACAACTCCTACTAGATCAATCCCTAGAGAGAAGGTAAGGGTTTAGAGAGAGAAGCTCTCCAATGGTGTTTTTTAAAAAAGTAAGAGAGAGAAAGGATGTGAAAAAGTGATTCAAAAAGCTGAATCTCGGAGTGTTTAACCAGACGCCCGCCTGCTGAAACCCCGCCGAGCATCACTCATGACTCGCCGAAGGCCCAAACCCCGCCGAGCGGATGCAACCATCCAGATGTTTTGCGAATCAGTCCTCGCCGAGCGCCTAACTTCGCCGGCGTCCGACCATCAGAAGAAGAAAATATCGAAAGTGATTTTCCCGCTTGAGCGCCAAAATCCCCGCTCGAGCGGAGAAGCAACAACAAAGGCCCGCTCGAGCATCAAAAGCGCCGCTCGAGCGGAGAGACCAAAAACTGGGCAAAAATTCTACGTTTTAAAACACAACCAACTTATTCCCAACTTGCCCAACACAACCCAAAACTCTGAAACAAGGAGTAAATGATAGAAACGAAAATAAGATAATAACAACACATCCACGGAACCGAGTCCGGATTACAGTTAAACAACAAAGGGAAAACCAGGATCGCTATAAACAAGTACAGCCATATGGCTTTAATTGCTGATAGTTGTGAAATTGCATTAAGTAATGTCCTTGCAAGTCATGCGATTGCATTGGATTTATATGGTGTGGTACCAAGGTCAAAAGTTAGGATTGAACTCAAATGTGACCATGATCTCCTTAGAAAGTTTGATTATATGTAGGAATTAAAGAAATTCCTATTTATGACGTTAGCATTACGCTTCAGCCCCTATGGGCTTCGAAGAGACCGATGAGACTAATATGCATTTGCAGCATGGAAGCAATAGTAGGTCAGCTATGGGTTTTCAATCTAGGCCTAGTATGGTTGATGATTTGTTTAGGGATTTGGATGATTATAGTGATGTGGATTTGAATAAACTAGATGATGATAACAATATTGACTATGAAGATGGTGAAGAAGATGAAGTTTATATGGTTTCTGATTCAAATGAAGAAGATGAAGAATGGAATGGTGAAGAAGTTGAAGAAGAAATACATGAGGATGATGGGAACCGTTCTGATCTTAGTGGATTGTCAGATTATGAATCAAATAATGATGAAGGGAACTATTCTAGTGATGACCAGGATGCAAAAGCTATAAATGCTGATAGGTTTATAAAGGGAAATATGTTTGAGATTAAAGAAGGGGTAATAATTACATTGGAGAAAGGAATGATGTTTGTAGATGTCTCCCACTTTAGGACTGTTTTGAGGGAATATGCAATTGAGAGGGGGTTCACATTGGTGAGATTGAAGAATCAGAGAGTTAGAATAACAGCTCATTGTGGTTCTAAGGAATGCAATTGGAGAATCCATGCCTCACTCCTTCCTGATGGATTAACTTTCAAAATTAAGTCATTAGGGCCTGACCATACTTGTGTGAGAGTAGAGAGGAATCCTGAAGCAACATTAACATGGATAGCAGAAAAATTCATAAGAATCCTTAAGGGTAATCCAGGGATGACTCTTGAAGCTATGCACAATGAATTGACTGAAAATTATGATGTGGAGGCCTCAAGAATGCAACTTTATAGGGGGAAGAGGAAGGCATTGGAAGCAATTGAGGGTAATCATGCTACATCATATAGTAAGTTGTCGAAGTATGCAAATGAAATAATGAAGACTAACCCAGGGAGTTTGGTGAAAATTGAAACGGACAAAGTTGGTCCTAAATTAGATGTAGTTATGTTCAAGAGGATATTCATCTCACTTGTAGCAATGCAGAAAGTGTTCAAAGATGGTTGTAGACCTTTTATAGGTGTGGATGGGTGTCATTTGAAGGGTCCTTATGGTGGAGTCTTGCTAGCTACTGTGGCCTTGGATGGGGATAATGGTCTATTTCTTTTAGCATATACTGTGATAGAGTGTGAATGCAAGGAAAGTTGGAGATTCTTCTTGTACCATCTGCGCACCATTATTGATGATGGTCCTCAAAGCAAGCCATGGACTATAATGTCAAATGGCCAAAAGGTAAATTTATGCACTTTGAAATGAAATAATTTAGTTTGTAATTTGTCTAATGAATTTATGCATTTATAATATAACCTTTTGTTCATTTTTATTTTGGATTAGGGCATTGAACCCGCTTGAAGGAAGTCATGCTCAAGCAACTCACGGAGGTGTTGTAGACACCTTTTCAACAATTTTAAATCAAAATTCCCTGGTTTGAAGCTTAGGGGATCACTTTGGGCTGCAGCTAGAGCATATACTCAGAATGAATGATTACAACATAACTATGAGGCAAATTGAAGAGGTGTCAAAACCAGCATATAAATGGTTGAATGACTTGAAACCAGAAGTTTGGGCTAGACACACCTTTGATCCTAGAGTGAAAAGTGACCATATCACCAGCAACATAGTTGAATCATTTAACAATTGGATTGGGAATGTAAGAGGGAAACCTGCCATTACAATATTGGAAAGTATTAGGATCAAATTAATGGGAAAATTTGGTGACCCCTACCATTAAGAAGAAGTTAGATGAGGTTGTCTTCAAATCAAGGATGTGTAAGATCACATTTGCTGGTGGAGATGAATATCAAGTGATGGAAGGTGTTACTGTACACATTGAAAACCTCCTAAGTAGGTCCTGTTGTTGTAGAGTTTGGGACATTACTGGAGTCCCTTGCAAGCATGCAGCTGCTTGTATTTCTCATAGGAGAATGAACATTGAAACATTTTGTGATCAAGCTTATTAGAGGCATAAGTTCTTAGGTGCATATGGAGATATTATTCATCCCATACATGATGAGAGTATGTGGGATGAAGTTCCAAAAGAAGCTTTGAAGCCTCCAATTCTTAAGAGACTACCTGGTAGGCCTTCAAATAGTAGGAGAAGGGAAGCTGGTGAAGTTGCCCCTGGAGCTAGTGATTCTAGAAGGCCATGCACTGTTAAATGTGCCATATGCAAAGAAATTGGGCACAACAAAAGGACTTGTCAAAAGGCTCCTGTGAAGAGAAAGGGTAAATCTAGCTCAATTAGTGGTTCAAGTGTTTCTACAACAGGGCAAACAAGTGGGGTTGCAATAAGCCAAGAAAGTGGAAAAAGTTCAAGCCTAGGAAGGGGAGTTTCTATTAGAGGGAGTGATGCAAGTGGCGCTTACAGTAGTAGTGGAGGTGCAGTGGTGGAATTCCAACCGAAGAGGTGCAAATGGTAAAGGTTCTACTTCAAAGGGTAGGGGGACAACATGTAAGTATCACATACATTCTGAACTTGACTATTGAATGCATTGAAACATTACTTATTTAGTGTCATTATATTTTTATTTAATGTGATATTGTATGATGGAGGGTAGCCTGGAGTGCAGCCTAGTAAATGGAGTATGTCTTGAGCATGGTATTTGGCTCAGGTATTGCTCATTTAATAATTAATTGTAATCTTGTTACTCTATTTGTTATTGTATTCTTGTTACAGAAATAATTTTTGTTTATTCTTGTTATTTGTATCAGATGGTTGGAACTTATGCAGCATGCCATCTAAGATGGAACAAGAAATGTAATGTTCCAAGACAAATTATATGATATATTTTTGTGTAAATAATATGGTATATTTTTGTAAATGGGGACAATATAGCATATTTTTGTATATATTCTTGTAAAGGGGAACATGATATATTTCTCTAAATTGGGAAGATGTCCCCTTCTGTGTTTTGTGAAGGGGAACATGATTATGTATGCTCATTTATTTTTTGGCCATATTTGCATTAACTGTTATTAGCACTTTGGGTAATGCAATTTGTGAAAATAGAAGATGAAGATATTCATGTACTCTCCTCTTTTTTTTCTTTTCTTTTTTTTTCAGTTCCTCTGTTTTTCTCAATGAATTTGATTGAGATTCATTTGCCTTTTATAAGAAGCTTCCAACGACTACCTTTGTTCAACAACTATATTTGTTACATGCAAATGAAATGTAAATGCAAATAAAATGGTGATGTGTTTGCTGTGATTAGACATGCATCAGAGTTTTTTCAAGATATAGTGGTAATTATAAACAAGATATACAAGTCTCACAGAGGGTGATTTAGTCAATTAAACTTTTTTGGGCTAATGTCATCAAGATTCTTTTGATGGCCCTAATGGCCATATGACGGCAGGGGTGTTTCTGTAATGCAATTATTAACCTCAAGGGTGGGAATGTAATTTCCCTAATTTTTGTCTATGAAAAATGGCCCATTTGTGACAAAAACTCAGATTGTTATTGTGAGCTATTAATTCTCTGATTGGTATATCTCAAATGGTTGCCAGACTCAACCCAAATGGATAAAAGAAAACCTTGAAACAGCTTTTCTGATTGGTATATCTCAAATAGTTGCCAGACTCAACCCAAATGGATAAAAGCAAACCTTGAAGCTTAAAATTGGGAATTTCGGTTTCTACAAATCAAGTCCCAAATCAACTATGAAATCTATCTATATCTTTAACAGAGAACCACTATGCAACTCAAAGACAACAATGCAGATAAAAGAATTTACAAATCAAAGCCCCAAATAAAAAACCCTAACTTTTCAATCTAGAATTCAATTTCTCAACCTGCTTTCATTCTTTCAATAGCGAGTTTGGAGGACGAACCTGGTTTAATTTATGGCGTAAGAGAGCTCCGGCGGACAACAATGGCCGAGGACCGTCGTTCTTCTCAAAAGATTTCTTCTTCTCTCCTTTCATTTTGCACTGTTTAGTCTTTCTCTCTTACGAGGATGGCGGAGAACTTCACGGGTGATGGTGGTTGTGCGTCTCTCTCTCATTGTCTCCGAATGTCTCCCTCCTCTCCTCCCTCCTCCGTCCTTCGTGGTTACACCTTTTATGTTGGGTTATGCTCGTTTGTGTTATTAGTTATACCCAATTTTGTGAAAACTCACACATTGGTAACCTGCTTGGTGACCTGCTTAACAGGTAAAATTAATAAAATAATAGATTAATGCCTGAGGCCTCGAATTTGCCTCGAATTCGATTGATTTTTTTTTTTTCTCCAAGCTGTGTTAGTTTGGTTTTTTATTTTTCATTTTTTCTCTCTTTTCTTTTCTTTTCTTTTCTTTTTGCAAGGGTGGTTATATATAGGGGTGTACCAAAAAATTAGACATTCTACAAGTGAGTTGGATTAGACTGATTGGGTGATAAAATTGACTGATCAATTTTTTTTTAATTTAATTTTTTTTTATTTGTTAGGCTGTGTTGGTTTGGTTTGGTTTGGTTTTTTTTTTTTTTTTTTTTTAAAAGGTGGTTATGTGTAGGGATGTGCCAAAAAACTAGACATCCCATACCAACTCATCATTCAAAATTATATGGAATTAATGATTTTAACCAATAGTCTAACTGATCAATCAATTAAGTTGGATTAGTTAAGTGATAAAATTGACTGATCAGTTAAGCTGTTAATTAAATTTTGTTAATTTCATATAATTTTATAGATTGAGTTGGTGCAAAATATCTAATATTTTATATTAGACATTTTAACTCACCCTTAAAAAAAACAAAATAAAAAAAAACTAACACAAACAAAAGAAAAAAAAAACGGCATTCGAGCCAAATTCGAAGAGGTATAAATTTTCACAAATAGAGTATTTCACAAAATGGTAGGAAGGGGTTACTGGGAAAGGGTCTCTAGCAACAATGAGCACAACTGGGGCGCGGAGTAAAAGGGTTCCCACAGACGGCGCCAACTGATGATACAGTTCGTTCTAAGTGGAACGGGTCGGACTGATCCACGTTCCTTAAACCTGTGTCCGAATGACCAAGCCCACCAGAAGACCTGCACAAGAGTTCAACGGGGAACGGGGAGTCTCCCAGCGAACCCTCTGACGAGCAAGTTAGAAAGAGAGATGGAATGTAGAGATGGATTAGAAATAGAAAGCTTAACCTTCATCTTGTCTTCGACGTCTGCTTATATTCTCTGGTAATCATTTCGTTATCCCTTCCGACCTGTCGTCATGGCCGAAAGTCTATGCTCTAGCTTGCCTTGTTCATGGTGAGGCCGTTCTGTCTCAACGGGGAGGGCTTATCGCAATAAATGATGTAAGGACCTTTATTAATGGTTGATGTGCAGTGCAATAACTTTGCAGGATCTTTGTATGCTCATGTGGCTTGTCCTTCACTTGCCACGTATCTAGGTGTCATTGGTTCTTGGTGTCATGTTGAGCTCCAGCAACACTGGGCTTTAGTATTTGAATTATGTATTGGGCCCTAAGTGGTGGGCTATAACCTTTATGGGCTTGCCCATGTCAGTAGTCCCCCATTCCCGAGTGCAGTTTTAGTCCAACGAAGGGAATAATGAAGAGAACGGTGGTTGCTAAAGACCGGCGAGGCGAAGGGGCCGACCATGAGGAGGGCCAACCGCAAAGGGTGACCGAGTGGAGGGGCCAACCATGAGAAGGGCTGACTGCGAAGGGTGACCGAGTGGAGAGGCCGACCATGAGGAGGGCCGATTGCGAAGGGTGACCGAGTGGAGAGGCCGACCATGAGGAAGGGCCGACCGCGAAGGATGACCGAGTGGAGGGACCGACCACGAGGAGAGGCAAGTGGCGGTGCGCGGGGCTCGAGGAGTGGCAGGGCACGTGATGATTTGAAGTGGAAAAGATAGGGTAGGGAAAAGGGGCAGTGGATCGTGGACGTACACGTAGCGGAATCCCATGATGGGGAAGGTTAGGCGTTGAGCAAGAAATGGAACGATAGGTCAATATAGGGTGTTGAAAAGACAGTTTCGACAGATTTTTAAAAATTTTCAAACTGACGAAATTTAATTGTGACCCTTGGAATATAGACAAACCTTGGGCTTTTGGTATTATTCGTTTTACGTATCTTTTTGCAAACAACCAAAATATTCCAAGTGTAAACTCCTTTGTGTCGAGTGATACACCTTTGCAACATTTTGTGAATTTGCTTGTGCCCGCATCCGACGCCATTCGCAGACACACAAGAGAGATGGTCCAAGAGGAAGCAACAACCGCAAGGGTTAATCTATTAGGCAACGACGATGCGGTGGACTTGGCGGAACAATATCGTACGGAGCACAAGGAGGAGGAGGGAGCGAGTCAGGCTGTGCGGACTCACCCCAGGATAATAATTTCGGCCGCGAGACCTATTAGTCAGGTGGAGCCAGATCATTGGTATCGAACAGATCCGTACTTATAGTAGAGGAATTTGAGGGAATAAGGAAGAAGTACCAAATCCCCGCAGAGGTAGGGTTGAGGCTGCCCACATCCAAGGAGATGGCGTCAGATGTGCGGCGCACGACCAAATTTCTGACGAAGCATTGGCGAGGGTTGAGGCTACCCCTCCCTCAGGTCGTGGTGGACGTGCTGAATATGCTGGAAGTGGCGCCAGGGCAGTTGATGCCGAACGCCTGGAAAATACTGATGGCGTGCGCGAGTTCCTGGCAACAAGCAACCGGAGGAACGACAATGACAGTAGAGGAGTTATTCTCCTGCTATAAGGCCTCCGGTCAGCAGGAGACTTAGGTGACACTACAAGCAGTGGCGGGGCGAGGTCTGGTGGCGGGTCTTCCATCTTCGGTGAAGGGGTGGAGGCCGAGATGGTTCTTTGTGACGGCGAACGGTGGGGCGGGAGTTCACACAACGTGGAAGGTGCCCACCAAATCAGTCGAGCCCAAGTTGGACAAGGCGGCCGAGAACCAAGTGAAAAGGGTGAGGGAATGGAGAGAAGAGAAGGGAATGAGGTGGGATGAGCTAGACCTGCCTTCAACGTTGTTTGCTATGAACTTGGGGCCGCAACCGTTGGGGAAGGATCCGGCAATGAAGGAGTTAGAGAGGCAACGGAAGGCGGAGGAGGAGAAGGAAAGGAGATTTTTCGCCCGAGTGAACAAATATAAGAAGACACAACTGGGGCCTACTCCGAGGCCGATCGCGAGAAAGCGAATCCGACCGCGCCCTAAGCCGCTGGGGAAGAAGGATCTGGGCGGCTTTGAGCCACGACCGCCCCCAGTGGATCCTTTGAAGGAGAGGAACAAAAAGGAGATGGAGACTTTGTTGAAGAAGAAAAATAGGGTGAAGGAGAGTATGGAGGAGCCCGACTTGAAGAGGAGGAAGGAGGTGACGGCAGAGGAGACCCCCGAAGTGGAGTTGGGGGAAGCAGCAGAAATGATGGAGAGTGGGGCGACTGGCCCTGAAAAACAAGTGGAAAGTGGGGCGACCGGCCTTAAGAAGGAATGAGAGCAACAGCCAAAGGGGGGTCTTGCGCCCCAATGAGGGGGAGAGGGGGTCAAGTTGAAGACTGCCATCTACCATGCTCCAATGGCAGGCGTGGAGAGAGAGGGAGGCCACCAGACCAGATATCGCAGACGCTTTTAGAAGTAGTGGAAGTCGCAGTCGTGCGCTCGCTGGCCAATTTCACTGAGGCTGAGCTGCTAAGGGGGTTGTGCTTTGCCCAAATGGAGGCAACCGCCTTAGCAAGGGCCCTACTAAACAAGGCGGCGGCTGCAAGAGGTGAATTGAGGCCACTGCAGGCAAAGTTGAGGGAGGTGGAGGCCCAACTTGAAAATTTGAAGAAAGAGAGCGTAGGCTGGAGGAAGGCTGCACGGAGTGCGTGTGCCAGGGGGCTGGAAGAGGTCCAGAAGGCGAAGAAAATGGAGGTGTTGGCGATGGTGCAGAGCAATGTTGCCGATCGTTCCCAGTGAGCATTATGTACCAAGTTGAGCCGAGACAAACGTCGCAAGGTGGTGTCGCTCGAGTTCCAACCGGCCGGGCGAAAGGAAAGGCCGGAAGAGGCCCAGAAAGCCTGCACCGTTGCCAACAAACGGTGAGATGAGGCCATGACCTGCAACGAAGATCTTCGTGCTCAGTCGATCAAAGAAAAAGAAGAAGCGGATTTGAAGATCGCTGAGCTAGAGAGGACGTTGGCAGACGAGCGGGCCAAGTCAATGGAGGAGAATGCGGGGTTGGAGAAGGCTTTGGAGGAAGAAAAGACCAAGCTAGCCTCTGAGAGGGCAGCGTACCCCGACTTATGTATCGCAGCAGTAGAGCAGTTCAAGGGGTCCGCTGACTTCCAGATGGCTATCGATGCCGCGATCACTAACAACCTGGCAAGAGAGGGGTCTGGGGGGGCTAGCCCGTCGGGAGCGGCTGCTGGAAGCAGGAGTGAAGAAGAAGTGATCCAGAGCTTCCAGCGGTCAGACTTCTACAAACATGAGATGGCTGAGTTCTAGGACAGCGGCTGAAAGATGTTTAAGCGTAAAGCAAAAGAGTTGTTCCCAGACTTGGACTTCAGCAATGTAAAGATAGACGAAGACGACGTGGCCCACACCCCCCTAGACAAGGGTATGGACGAAGAGAAGCTTGTCTCGAGTGAAGATGAGTGACTTGTGTGAACAAAATTTGTAAATAAAATTTTGGTTTTTGTTGTTTTTTTTTTTTTTTTTTTGTAATTGTTGTAGTAAACTTATGTATAAGTTTGTGAATGAATGAAATTATGAGTTGTGTTTTTTTTTTTTTTTTTTTTTGTAATATTGGCTTTATTTTCTATGGATCTGTAAAGGATGAGAATGGTTACTCATGTAAGGCTTGTGTAAAAATCACAGTTAAAATGGAGAAGTAGGGAGCCAATCTATCTTGTGAAGAAATTATAATGCAAAGAATGTTGACAATAAAAATGTTGAAATGTAAAGGTCTTAAAATTGAGAGTCTTGAAATGCTAAATGGTTGGAAAATGAAAATTAAGAAATGTAAAGAACGTTAAGAGGCGTAGAAGTTGGACCTGGAATTTGACCAAGTATGGCAACTATGCTACAAACATGAAGATGTAATGATGCTTGAGCCATAGTTAACTCAGTCTGGCTGAGCCCTTCGTGCTCAGTCTGGCTGAGGCTTTAAGTAACCCAGTCTGGCTAAGCCCTTCGTGCTCAATCTGGCTGAGGGTTTAAGTAACTCAGTCTGGCTGAGCCCTTCGTGCTCAGTCTGGCTGAGACTTTAAGTAACCCAGTCTGGCTGAGCCCTTTATGCTCAGTCTGGCCGAGGCTTTAAGTAACCCGGTCCGGCTGAGCCCTTTATGCTCAGTCTAGCTGAGACTTTAAGTAACTCAATCTGGCTGAGCCCTTCATGCTCAGTCTGACTGAGGCTTTAAGTAACCCGGTCTGGCTGAGCCCTTTGTGCTCAATCTAACTGAGGCTTTAAGTAACTTGGTCGCCGAGCCCTTCGGGCTCACCGGTCAAGCTTTAAGTAACCACTGCTAAGCCCTTTGTGCTCGGTCCCGCTAAGGTTTTAAGTAACTCGCGGGCCGAGCTCTTCGGTTTCGATCTAGCCGAGGTCGCAATCAGGACGTTATTGAAATACCACACAGATAACAGAGATATAAAATTGTTGTCATGTAAAGTGTAGCCCAGTTGATCATAAATTTACAGCATATGAGAAGAGAATAAGAACATTCAAGTGCGTAGATTGTCAAAAAGAAAATACAGCAACTAATTAATACAAAATAGGGCTTCATTGAAAATAACGCTTCAAGTGCTCAGTGTTCCACGGATAGGGGAGATCTTGACCTTCCATATCCTGAAGTCGGTAAGTGCTCGGACGAGGTCCGGCCTTAACGACGTAAGATCCCTCCCACTTGGTTGCCAACTTGCCCTCAGCCGGATTTTTAGTACCAAGAGTTGCTTCGCGTAAAACAAGGTCTCCCACGGCGAACTCCCTCGGTCGGACTTTGCAGTTGTAGTGAGGTCTCATTTTCTGTTGATATGAGGCCTGTTTGACAGCAGTGGTCTCTCAGAGCTCTTCAATCAGGTCTAGGTCGGCTTGACGTAGTTCTTCAGTGAGTTCTGGATTTGGGTGCAAAATCCTCGAGGTAGGCAAACCGATTTCCACTGGGATGATCGCCTCAGCGCCGTATGTTAAGCGAAAAGGGGTCTCTCCAGTGGGGGTTTGGGCTGTAGTACGGTACGCCCAAAGTACATTTGTAGTTCCTCATCCCAAAGTCCCTTAGCAGCTTCCAGCTTAGTTTTGATAATCTTCAGAAGAGAACGGTTGGTAACCTCAACTTGGCCATTGGCTTGGGGATGACCTAGGGAAGAGAAACATGGTTGGATTTGAACTTTTGCACAGAATTTCCTGAATTTGGCATTGTCAAATTGTTTGCCGTTGTCAAAGACGATGGCTTGAGAGATGCCAAATCGGCACATGATCGACTGCCAGATGAATCTAGTTGTGTTCCGCTCGGTAATTGTGGCAAGGGGTTCCGCCTCCACCCATTTAATGAAGTAATCAATGGCGACAATTGCGAATTTGGTTTGGCCTCGGCCGGTGGGCAATGGGCCAACTAGGTCGATCCCCCATTTGGCGAATGAGTAAGAACTGCAAAGTGTGATCAACTCTGTAGGAGAAGCATGAAAGATGTTGGCGAAGCGTTGGCACTTATCACATTTAAGCACGAATTCAGCGACATCTTGGTTGAGAGTAGGCCAAAGAAGAAAGGCAAGAGTATTTTGTGGGCTAGTGATCTGGCACCCGAATGATTGCCACATACACCCTCATGGACTTCTCTCATCACGTAGGTCGCTTGAGTAGGATTGAGGCATCTCAGGTATGAGCGTGAAAAACCACGTTTGTACAAGAGACCACTGATAAGAATGTAGTTGAACGACCGGACCCTGACTTTGGCTGCTTGCTGTTTGTCGTCTGGTAGTTCCCCTGTTGTCAGAAATAGAAAGATGTCGGCCACCCATGGAATAGGTTCATTTTGGAGGAAGTGGACTTGCTGCTGGTTTGGGGAAATTGTGGGGTGGGCTAGGTACTCAAGGCGAACACCGTAGCCGAGGGTCGTGGCTCACAGGCTAATTGAGCCATCTTATCCGCTTTGAGTTTTACGCCCATGATGTGCTTGATGTGGAAAGTGTTGAAGAGGCGAGCAAGGGGGAGTGCAATATCCCTGTAAGCCCGCATTGTGTTTTCCTTGGCATCGCTGAACACTTGGATATGGCTAACACCAATGTCTTTGGCTAGGCGAGACCGCTATATCAATGCGCTATATTCAACCTCATTATTGCTTACGAACAAGAAACAAAGAGCACATTTGAAGTAACCACCCTCGGGGGCGGTGAGGATAAGACCAACCCCACTGCCTTCTTTACAAGATGATCCGTCGACGTTGAGGGTCCAAGAGTGGGGGTCCTCTGCCTCAGTCTGGGGTCGCGAAGGTGGTGGGGCCGTGGTCGGAGTGGGATTAATGAATTCCAGGATAAAATCAGCGACAGCCTGCCCTTTGATCGCCGTTCGAGGTCTGTAGGAGATGTCAAACTGGCTGAGCTCGACTGACCATTGCATAAGTCAGCCGGACAACTCTGGTTGTTGCATTATTTTCTTCAACGGTTGGTCAGTGAGGACGACAATGGGGTGGGCTTGGAAGTAAGGTCGGAGTCACCTTGAGGCTATGACCAAGGCTAAGGCCATTTTTTCAAGCAATGGGTAGTTCTGTTCTGCTCCCCTGAGAGCCCGACTGATGTAGTAGACCGGTCGCCGGATGTAGCCAGTTTTCCGGATGAGTCTGACCGATCATGTGCTTGACACGGCTAAGTAGAGGAAAAAGGATTCACCCGTGATTGCTTGAGAAAGTAGAGGGGGTTGGCCATGCACTGCTTCAACTGCTGAAAAGCCTCTTCGGATTCTACCGTCCACTCAAAAGTTTGCCGAAGAACTTTGAAGAAGGGGAGGCGCTTGTCAGTTGCGCGGGAAATGAAGCGGTTGAGGGCGGCGACTCTACCACTAAGCCTCTGAACCTCCTTAACCATTCTGGGCGACTGCATTTCTATCAAGGCCTTGATCTTTTCGGGGTTAACTTCGATGCCTCGCTGACTGACCATAAAACCCAAAAATTTCCCAGATCCTACGCCGAAGACGCATTTCTCAGGATTGAGTTTCATTTGATACTTTCATAGGATGTCGAAGGTCTCTCGCGGATCGGCCAGATGATCAGCGGAGAGCTTGCTCTTGACTAGCATGTCGTCGACGTATACTTCCATGTTCCAACCTATCTGGTGATGAAAGACGGCATTAACCAACCATTGGTAAGTGGCCCCAGCATTTTTCAACCCAAATGGCATGACACAATAATGGTAGGTCCCCCGGTCGGTGATGAAGGAGGTGTGCTCCCGGTCAAACGGATGCATCAGAATTTGGTTGTATCCAGAGAAGGCGTCCATGAAGCTGAGCATTTGATGGCCGGCCGTGGCGTCAACGAGCAGATCTATGCGAGGAAAGGGATAACTGTCTTTGGGGCAAGCTCGGTTAAGGTCTGAGTAGTCGACACAGAGTCGCCATTTACCGTTGTTTTTACGAACCAAGACCACATTTGATAGCCATCTGGGGTAGTCCACATTTTTTATAAACTGTGCCTCAAAGAGCTTATCTACTTCGGAGGCAATAAGAGTGTTGCGCTCCGAGTGAAAGATGCGCTGCTTCTGGCGGAAGGGTCGGAAATGGGGTCGATGCTGAGACGATGGGTTATGAAGGAGGGATCAATATCCAGCATGTCAGAGTGGGTCCAGGCAAATACGTCGTTGTGCTCAATCAGGAGGGCAGTAAGGTCAACCTTTGCTTGGGAGGATAGTTGGCTGCCGATTTTGGCAGTTTTTGTTGGGTTGGTGGGGTCGATAGGGATCTCAACAAGCTCTTCCACTAGTTCCCCTCTAACCAGCTCGTCTTCGTCTCTGACGTCGAGCCCTTCAATGATCATAGCCTCCTTTAGCTTGACCTCTTGAAGTGAGGCGACGTAACATTCCCTAGCCACGGTCTGCTCTCCTCTTATTGTGTCGACTCCCAAGTCGGTGGGGAACTTGACGGCAAGATGGAAAATGGATGTAATAGCTTGGAAAGCATTTAGGGCGGTACGGCTGAAGATGATGTTGTAGGTAGAAGGACAGTCGACGATGAGGAAGGTGAGTAACTTTGTAGTCTGCCGTGGGTATTCCCCGATTGTGATGGGAAGATCGATGGTCACTCGATCTCCAGTGAAACCGACTAATGGGGTTTGGAGAGGGGACAGACTTTCTTCCCCGATCTTGAGTTGGCGGAAGCAATTTAGGAAGATGATGTCTGAAGAACTGTCGTTGTCGACGAGAACCTGTCTGACCTTGTAGTTGGAGAGGAGGGCAGAAATGACGAGAGGGTCATCATGGGGGTAACGGATGCCAGGCAATGCAAGGTCAGTAAAGGTGATAAGTCTGGCCCATCGCTAGGCTATTTGGAGGGTCGGTCCAATGTAACAACTTCTTGTCCGAGCCCTACCTTATTTTTTCGAAGTTCTCGCCTAAGCCGAGCAAGATGGTCCTCCACAAGCAAGTCCGTTGGAAATAACTTTGATTTCTCCAACAAGAGGGGGCGGGATTACCTTGTGCCCGAGGTTGTTGTGGAGGGCGATCGTGACCTTGGTTAGGTTGTGCTGGTTGCCGGAGAGGGGTGCGTTAGCGGTTGTTTTTTATGGGTTCAGTGCTTTGCCTCTACTGAGGGCGAGTTTCCGTGAATCGACTGAGACGTCCCTGATGTATCAAGCCCTCGATCTGATCTTTGAGGTTAACACACTCCTCGGTATTATGGCCGTGGTCCTGGTGAAAACGACAGTATTTGGACTGGTCTCGCCGATTGGAAGGAGACCGTGACGGTTGGGACCATTTTAGGGGGTAGTCTCGTTGGATCTGATTGAGGACTTATTCCATGGGGGAATTGAGGGGTACTGCTCGAATCCCGGCCTGTGGTTTGATTGGTGTCAACCGGCTCGGGGATTGGTCGATAATCGAGGTGTTTGGTTATCAGACCGGTATTTCGGTTTCTAAGTCATTTCTCTTCTCTCTGGGGGTTAGGTTTTTGGCTGTAGGATCTTGGCGAGCGGCTAGGGAATCTTCGGCGTTCATGTATTTTTAGACTTTGGAAAGTAGGGTTGCCATGGAGGTCGGGGGGTTTTTGGAAAGGGAGAAAAGGAAATCAAATAATCGTAGGCCGGCCATGAATGCCGTGAGGATAACCTTGTCATCATTTTCCGCCACCGCAGGCTTTTGTTGAAGGTGACAAATCACAGAACGACTTCCCTCACCGACGGATGTTGAGGAGCTGGGTTGCCGGACGCCGCTGGCGCTGGGCTCTAATGAAATGGCTGAAAAAGGAGTCACTGAGGTGCTGGAAGGTGGAAACAAAGTTTGCTAGCAGTTGACTAAACCAGAGTCGAGCCGACCCCTTGAGTGTTACGGGGAAAGCCCAACACATGATTTCATCGGAAAATGCATGAAGGATCATGAGGGTTCTGTAAGTCTCCAAATGATTGACTGGGTTCGATGTGCCGTCGAAAGAATTGATCGTGGGCATTTTAAACTTGGGAGGTAGAGGTTTGTCCCTAATGGAGGCAACGAATGGGGAGTTGGCTGTGGTAGATAGTTTATGCTTTATGTTCCGCATGACTCCTTGGAGCTGGAGCTTCATGGCTTGGAGTTCTGCATCCCAAAGAGGAATGTTGTCACCACCAGAGGGCAACGGGGGCTGGACACTACTGGCCTCTCCTTCAGGGGTTAGTGCCGAGATCAATAGATGCGGGGCCCGGGGTGGCGGATTTATATCTGGGGAAGGGGGTCACAAACCTTCTAGGTTGGGTGGATGGGGCTGCTGGATAGTATAGCTCGGGGCTCGTTCTTGGTTGGGTGGAATATCTGGAGGTGATGGAAGAAGCATGGGAAAGTTTCTTTGGAGTAGAGCATTAATCAAAGCCTGGTTTTGCTCGGCCAGCGTTAAGCTTGTTGTGAGCTTGAAATACTACGGTGGGTTGTTTGGATTGGGAGGGTCGGCTTGGCAGTCGGGAACATTGGGGTAAGAAGTCATGGATCTAGTTGTGACAATCCACCTTCGCAGTGGTGGGTTATCGGGAAAGGCCTCCCACGATAATGAAACACAATCGCCATGAGTAAGAGGGTTCCTATAGACGGCGCCAACTGATGGTACAGTTCGTTCCAAGTGGAACGGGTCGGACTGATCCATACTCCTCAAACCTGTGTCCGAATGACCAAACCCACTAGAAGACCTGCACAAGAGTTCAACGGGAAACGGGGAGTCCCCCAGCGAACCCTCCGACGAGCAAGTTAGAAAGAGAGATGGAATGTAGAGATGGATTAGAGATAGAAAGCTTAACCTTTTTTTTTTGTCTTCGACGTCTGCTTATATCCTCTGGTAATCATTTCGTTGTCCCTTCCGACCTGTCGTCATGGCCGAAAGTTTATGCTCTAGCTTGCCTTGTTCATGGTGAGGCCATTTTGTCTCGACGGGGAGGGCTTATCACAATAAATGCTGTAAGGACCTTCATTAATGGCTGATGTGCAATGCAATAACTTTGCAGGATCTTTGTCTGCTTATGTGGCTTGTCCTTCACTTGCCACGTTGTAACATGCCCGGAGGGTACCCGCACGCAGCAATGGGCCGAACCCCGAGATCTCTTTGATCTAGTCCCACAAGTGCAATGTGAACCGTAGATGAGAGTCCAGATTTGACAACTTTTATTGAAAATCCATTTTATTGCAATTTTGTCAAGAATGGACTGCATCATTAGATCTCAGAGTCGCCACCTAATATTTATTTTGGGAAAATTAGGAAACCCATGACTCGTGCCAAGGTCACTGTTCGTCGTAACCAATGATGCTTGGCTCAGAACCTTAGGTATGACAGGGAAAGGTCAATAATGAGCACCCGCCCACCCCGATCAAAGATCGCCTTTACTAACCATGATATGAATTTTATTTTATTTATATGTTCATGTTCGATTAGTTAATAAATCCTAAAATTTACTATGTGAAGCATACAAGTATAGACTATGCCATTCATTTTGGAACAATTTGATATCATGCATTTTGAAAGAGTTTTGACGATATACAACCCAAATAAATTGAGTTTACAAGAAAAATCAACATTATTCCAAATTAAGTTTACACAACCTCCATCCACCGCATTCATAGAGTTATATCACATAAGCAAATAGCCTCATGGTAGAATGCTAGACATAATAAGAAAAACACACACAAACGGGATGCTAAAGCATAAAAACTTACATGTTTGTCGTCCCACGAACAAGTTACAAAACAAAGTTAGTAAAATATGAATGGTCTTATATACAAAATCCTAATGCAATTCACTCATGAGATGCAACTAAAGATTCAGCTTCTAAAATATGATATGTGAATCATCTCAAGAACATGAGGTAGCACATAATCACATAGGAATTGATTAAATCCACAAATGCAAACTTAGCCGAATCAAGATGCATGAAACATGGATGCATAGCATAACTATGATGAAAAATAAATATGATATTTATGTACAAATAAAGAAAGCAAGTAAAAGAATGGGATAAAAAGAAGCGGGGCGGGGAATTATTACAACATTTTAAAGAATAATTACAAATCAAATTAGAGAGGGATGAGGAGAATATTACAACAAAATAAAAACCTCACAATACACTCAAAATAAAAAATAAATAAAATAAAAGCTTCATGTTCTTTAGAACACATGAAATTGGTCAATATTGGGAGATTACGCCATCTTATTCGAAGAAGCTAACTGCCAAATTTACTAGGCCAAGCCAAACCTGTCTTGTTGCGAAACCAAGAAAATGAACAAACAAAAAATATGTAGATGGCTCAACTAACCACTACCGGTTAGATTAAAAAAAAAACAAGAAAACAAATATAAAATAAAATAAAAAGTGCACACTCACAACATAAACCTAAAGCAATAAAACAAATATAAAATAGAACATGCAAGATTACAACAGAACTAATATGAGACTAATACAAGAAAAAAAAAATATGAGATAGAACATGCAAGATTATAACAAAACTAATATAAAATTAAAGCATGCGAATAAAAATAAATAAATAAATAAATAAATAATTAATTATGAGCTAAACAAACCACTAGGATTATAACAACACACTATGAAATATAAAGTAAGAAAATAAATATGAGATAAACAAACCACTTAGATTATAACAAAACACAATGAAATACGAAGCAAAAAAATAAATATAAGATATAAAATATAAAAAAATAAAAGACTAACAATTCACCTTTCAAAGAAAGATTGAAATTCTTAATTTCAAAACTTCCTCTTGATAGGAAGTGTGTTCTCAAATCCTCAACTCGAAATTATGGAATTTATGGAGTTTGTGGTATAGAAAGTGGCTAACTCTCTAGTTTTTCTCACTTTCAATCACTAAACACTCTTTCTTATGATCAAGGCAATTGATCTTTGGCTATATCAGAATTTTTGGAGTGGTTTTGGTGTATGAAAATAAGGAATTTCAGTAGCTATGGAAGGTATGGGGTGTATATGAAAGATAGGAATATTTTTGGCTAAAAAACTCAATTTTTCTCTCTTTTTTCACTCTTTTCTCACTCCTTTCTCTTCAATTTCGTGGTCCTCCTTTTCTCTTACAATATGATCATTCTATATAAGCAATGAGGGAGTAAAGGTCAAAAAAGGTGGGAGACAAGAATGTGATAGGAGGGTAAATTTTCAAGGTGGTTGCATGGGATACTCCTTTATGGATGCAAACAAAACCTCTTTTTTGACAATGGGGATGATTAGGTATAATGGAGGATGAGTGGATGCACTTGAATGGCTCGAAAATAGATAAATGGGTTGTCCCAACCGAACCAAAACCAAGAAAAAATGGGCTATTGTTTGCTTTTGCCGAGTCAACAAAATCTACTTTTAAGCCCAACTTCAAATGGGCATATCTCCCATATGGACTTGGTTTTAGGCGGTTCTTGGGTCCAAATTGAAACCCCGTAAATCTACTTTCCAATGGTGGTGGCCTCAAATTTAAATTCCAAGTGTACAAAGAGATATGCCTAATTTAGTAAAGGTTGTCTCGGCCGGGTCAACAAAATTCGCTTTAAGCCCAACTTCAAATGGGCATATTTCCAGATTTGGACTTGGTCTAAAGTGGTTCTTTGGTCTAAATTGAAACCCCAAGTCTACTTTCCAATGGTGGTGGCCTCACATTTAAATTCTAAGTGTACAAAGAGTAATGCCTAATTTAGTGAAGATCGCTCATTTCTTTTATTAATGATTTGATACTCATCATTTTCTTAAACCAGCTTTTCTTTCATCCTCCTATTTCCTTCAACTCCAAACCTATAAAGAAGATGTTTTTAAATATTTTTCAAAAAGTTCACCTCCTTCCATTTATTTCCACTTTGTCCTTACTCGCCATCAAAAAGTGTAATATTTTAATCAAAATGGGAGCCTCGACATTGTAGAAACATTTAAAAATATATATATATTTTGAAAATAGTGTTTTAAGGTTTAAAATAATTTGGCCAAAAATGGGTGAAGGTTGGGATTAAAACTTAAATTCCATCTTTCTTACTAAGAATTTTGTGAGAAACACATTCTAATTATCATCATCTAATCAAAAGAAAGCGCCAAGTCTTAGGGCCGGTCAAAATAGGGTGTCTACACACATGTTCAGGTGTCATTGGTTCTTGGTGCCATGTTGAGCTCCAACAACGCTGGGCTTTAGTATTTGAATTATGTATTGGGCCCTAAGTGGTGGGCTATGACCTTTATGGTCTTGCCCATGTCAGACTTACACCTTTTGTAAAAAAGTTTACATGTTTTGTGAAAAAAGTTATTTTTAGAAATACTCTCTTTGTGAAAATTTACACCCTTTTGTGAAAACATACACCTTTTATGAAAAGACTTACACCTTTTGTGAAATACTCTCTTTGTGAAAATTTACACCCTTTTATGAAAACTTAAACATTTTGTGAAAACCTACACATGTTGTGAGTATTTCACAAAAGGTGTAAGTTTTCAGAAAAGGTGTAAGTTTTTTTCACAAAAGGTGTAAGTGAAAAGAGTTTATTTCACAAAAGGTGTAAGTCTTTTCACAAAATGTGTAAGTTTTCACAATAGGGTATAAATTTTCACAAATAGAGTATTTCACAAAAGTTGTAACTTTTTTTTCACAAAACATGTAAGTTCTTTCACAAAAAGTGTAAGTTTTCACAAAAGGGTATAAATTTTTACAAATAAAGTATTTCACAAAATGTGTAACTTTTTTCACAAAACATGTAAGTTTTTTCAGAAAAGATGTAAGTCTTTTCACAAAATAGTGTAAGTTTTCACAAAGAGAGTATTTCACAAAAGATATAAGTTTTTTCACAAAAGGTGTAACTTTTTTCACAAAACATGTAAAAAAAATTTTACAAAAGGTGCAAGTCTTTTCACAAAAGGTGTAAATTTTCACAAAAATATGTAAATTTTCACAAAGAGAGTATTTCACCAAAAGGTGTAACTTTTTTCACAAAACGTTTAAGTTTTTTCACAAAATGTGTATGTCTTTTCACAAAAGGATGTAAGTTTTCACAAAGAGAGTATTTCACAAAAGGTGTAAATTTTTTCACAAAACCTGTAAGTTTTTCCACAAAAGGTGTAAGTTTTTTCACAAAACATGTAAGCATTTTCACAAAATGTGTAAATTTTCACAAAAGGCGTAAATTTTATAAAAGAAAGTATTTCACAAAAGGTGTAACTTTTCAGAAAATGTGTGAGTTTTTTTCACAAAAAATGTGTAAATTTTCACAAAAGATGTAAGTTTTCACAAAGGTGTAAGTTTTAACAAATGTGTAATTTTTAGAAAAAAAAAATTTCACAAAATGTGTAACTTTTCAAAAAATGTGTAAGTTTTTCACAAAAAGGTGTAAGTTTTCACAAAATGTGTAAATTTTATAAAAGAAAATATTTCACAAATGTGTAATTTTTCGTAAAATGTGTAAGTCTTCACAAAGGTGGAAGTTTTAACAAAGGTGTAACTTTTAGAAAAGAAAATATTTCACAAAAGGTGTAATTTTTCAGAAAATGTATAAGTGTTTTCACAAAAAAGTGTAAGTTTTCATAAAATGCATAAATTTTATGAAAGAAAGTATTTCAGAAAAGGTGTAAGTTTTCAGAAAATGTGTAAATTTTTTCACAAAAAGGTATAAGTTTTCATAAAAGGTGTAAGTTTTTACAAAGGTGTAAGTTTTAACAAATGTGTAAATTTTAAGAAAGAAAGCATTTCACAAAATGTGAAACTTTTCAAAAAATGTGTAAGTTTTTTCACAAAAAGGTATAAGTTTTCACAAAAAGTCAATACTAGAAAAGGGGGCTTTAGACACGGAATTTTTTGCAACCGTTTAAAAATCGTCGCAAAAAGCAAGTATTTGCGATGGCAAATGAAGTCATTACGAAATGTTTTGGGACAGACTGATTTCCGTCACAAAAGCTACACATTTGAGACGGATAAAATGATTTGTCGCTAATTGTATTTGTTGAGACAGAAAATGATTGTCGGTAATAAATGAGCAAAAAGACGTTATCATTAGTGACAGAAACAAATTATCCGTCGCAAAAGGGTCCATCAGTTATACCAAATACTAAACCGTGGCCAAAAAAAAAAATGACGTAGTTTTATGTTTTCGTGCATCTGTCTATCCATCACAAATAATACCAAGCCCTAACTCCCTATTTCATTTTGTTCCTCCCATTGGCGCCCTCACTCTACCATCCTTTGAAGCCATCATCTTCCCATCAACGATCATTCAAGAAGAAAGTGCAAGAAAGCCCGATCAAAGCTATCTGAGGTTCTCTCTCTATTTATGAAAAGCTCATATAGATTTCTCGTATTTTTTCTTTGATTTAGTTTGATCTTTCACATTTGGAGATCAGTCTTTTCTTATTCGATTCGATTCGATTTGTTGAATCCAAATTTTATTTTATTTTGAATAGTTCAATAATTACTAGTTTTCTTTTTGGAACCCCGATCCTTGTTGTTGAAGCCCTAGGTCAATAAACTCGTTTCTAAATCAAGTTCCTTCAAGTTGTTCTTAATCAACAAATGATTTATCTTCTCGAGGTGCGTAATTGCAAATCAGATTCTCTCTCTCTTTCTCTCTCATAACGAACAAAGCTATGTTCCTAATCTCGTTATTGTACATTTTCGATGTCATCGAATATGCTTTCAAGATCACACCGATTATCTCAGGCGTGAGGTGAGTTCTCGTGATTCATTCAAATTTGTTCGATTTTTATCATTTTGATTCTTGTTAAGAGTGTAATTTTAATTTATATTTTGGTCGATTGATGCTTATTTTATATTAATCTATAACTGACCGTTTCTTGTTCTGCTTTTTAAGTTTTGTAAGTTGATTTTGTGTGTATGTTTTTTCAAGTGTTTGGTATAGAACACAAAAGTATCTAGAGTTTTGATTTTGGTTTTTAATTTTGTATAATTTTGAGTTTTGAAAGTTGTTAATTGATGACGCTAGGGTTTATGAGGTTAATTTGATGAAGCTAGGGTTGGGTGGATGTTAATAGGAAAGGTGCATTGATACTTATACAACTATGGCTTTAGTTTTGAGTTTGAATAAGACTTTTGACTGAAAAATAAAGCCCTCAGCAAGTGCATGTGGGTTTTCACACTATGTTGAGTGCTTGACTTCATCCACTAGCATTTTATAATCTCCACCTCTACTTTTATTTTTGGGAAGCCATTACAAAACAAAATTTGGAGAGTTATAGTAATATCCAGAGTACCTGCACATATTCTTTTTTGAATTCATTCCAAACAAACATTGGGTGGTGATATGTATATACACTGCCTATACTATATAACCTTTCATTAAAAGCAAATTAAAACTAACTAGTCAGGTTTGTGCTTGGTTGGATAAGTGTTCATGCTAATATTTTTTGAGAAAAAAAAAATAGAAATAACTTTTCTTTTTTTTTCTTTCTTTCTTTTTTTTTTTTTTTTTGGTTACTTGTTCAATTTATAAGAAAATTTACATACAAAAATTATTTAAATCTTTCTTTGATATATTATTATCTATACTTTTCACGAAAAGGATTCGAGAAAAGTTTCTTTCAAAAAAATTGTTACGATGAGACCCACATTTTTTGGGGGATGCAAAGAAGAAAAACAATATGAATTTTCTTTTTCCTTACCTTTCCCATCAATTTAACCCAACCTACTTGTTCTGGATAAAATACAACCACTGTCTCCATCTGAAAAATTGTTCCACTTTTTAGTTTGAAATTCATGTTGAAATTTTTTGCTAAGTATCTATATTGAATTTATTCTGATGCGAAGGAATTTCTGAATTGTGATATCTGATTGGCCAAGGGAAGGGGATTAAAATTCATACCTCTCTTTCATGTTGTCTTCTAAGCATAAAACACAAATGTTCATCTATAAAATTTTAAAAAAAGAGCCACAAATTTTAGTTCTTGTGTAAACCACACTTATGAAAAAGGGATTATTGTATGAGGTTTGAATTCCATGCCCATATTCTTTACCTCTTCCCCCAAACAATCATTTCTTTACTAAAACCTTCATTATTTATATTTAGGGTTTAGGGTTTAGAGTTTAGGTTTAGCATTTAGGTTTAAGATTTTAGGATTTATGGTTTAGGGTTTTGGGATTTGGGTTTAGGTTTTTAGGATTTTTTAGGTTTAGGTTTTAGGATTTAGGTTTAGGATTTTGGATTTTAGGGTTTAGGTTTTTAGGATTTTTTAGGGTTTTAGGGTTTAGGCTTTAGGATTTTTAGGTTTTTAGGGTTTAGGGTTTAGGGTTTAGGTTTAGGGGTTTTAGGTTTAGGTTTAGGGTTTAAGCATTTAGGTTTAGGGTTTAGGTTTAGGGTTTAGGGTTTAGGTTTAGGATTTAGGTTTAGGGTTTTCAGGTTTTAAGGTTTAGGTTTAGGCTTAGGTTTAGGGTTTTAGGTTTAGGGGTGTTTAGGGTTTTAGGGGTTTAGGGTTTAGGATTTAGGTTTAGAGTTTTAGGTTTTAGGTTTAGGTTTAGGGGTTTAGGATTTTAGGGTTTAGGTTTAGGATTTAGGATTTTAGGATTTTTAGGGGTTTAGGGTTTTAGGGCTTAGGGGTTTAGGATTTAGGGGTTTAGGATTTTAGATTTTAGGTTTTAGGATTTAGGTTTTTAGGGGTTTAGGATTTAGGATTTAGGATTTGGGATTTAAGGTTTAGGGTTTTGGGTTTTGGGTTTACGGTTTAAGGTTTTGTGTTTTGGGTTTTGGGTTTTGGATTTAGGGTTTTGAGTTTAGGATTTTGGGTTTAAGATTTAGGGTTTTGGGTTTTGGGTTTTGGGTTTTTGTTTTAGGTTTAGGTATAGGGGTTTGGGGTTTGGGATTGAGGTTTAGGATTTAGAGGTTTAGGGTTTAGGGTTTAGAGGGTTTAGGTTTGGATTTAGGTTTAGGGTTTAGGGTTGAGGTTGTAGGGTTTTGGATTTTGGGTTTGGATTTTGAGTTTAGGTTTAGGGTTTAGGGTTTTAGGGTTTTTCGGTTTAGGGTTTTAGGTTTAGGTTTTTAGGTTTAAGGTTTAGGATTTAGGTTTTTAAGAGTTTTAGGGTTTAGGGTTTTAGGGTGTTTAGGTTTAGGAGCAGAACAAACCATTTATTTGATTGACAGGATCCAAATGTTCATCGAATAAGGGAGTGTAACCTCGATGTTGCTTGTTCCTAAGAACCTTCATTTTCTCACTTACTGGAAGATCAAAAACTTTTTACTTTGGTAAAAAACCTCATCCATAAATTCCTGGCTGATTCCATGATTGATCACATTGAAAAACCCAGAATCCAAACATGCCTGTACAAAAGAGAGGAAGCAAAGGATAAGCCAGGATATAAGAACCAATTAACAAAAAATGGTGAGAGAGAGAGAGAGAGAGAGAGAGAGATTAAAATAAAACAATATGGTAATTTAGTTCAATGACTGACTCATACAAAGAAAGAGTAACACAATTAAGCAACTAAATGCTAACAAACATAATAGGGAGGAAGGCTTCTCTCTCTAGAGTTCTCCCAAGGCCCTCACCATGGGAGAAGAGGGATGTTTTCAAGCTTATCTTATCCCTTACAGAACCCACTGCTCCTCCCCTTGAGCTTCATTGAATATCTTTTGGGAGGTATTGTTTTGTGTTTACCCTCAGGAATTTTAGATCTATCTTTTTATGGTGTTTTTTTTTTTTGTTATCCCTTCTCTTTTGGATCTCTTCATGGCTGGAGATAGGGTATATAGTTCCTAGAGGCTTGTTTGTTGAGTTGATAGTCAGTGATTCCTACCTCTACCTTCATCATGTTCTCCTAATTCATGGAGTTGAGGCTATTTAATATTTATAGTAGCGTATCATGCGTGGCACCATCATAGTTCAGTGTGGTGCTTGGATGAGATGAAAAGTGGGTGGTAGTGTTGATTGCAACTTCACAGAACTGATTTCTGGGCTACTAAACCCTTCCGTGGTGTTAGGTCATTGGAGATCTGCTGTAACTTGAGCTATATTGAGATTTTCTACCTGAGTGACAATGGTTGGAGTTATTAGCATAATGAAGCAGTCTCACCCCCAAGGTGGTGGAGAAAATAAGCCTCTAATCTCTTCTACATTCAAACGAGGAACAAGTTCCATCAATAGGCGATCATTTAACCATCTGTGCGATCTTCGATTGCTAACCTGAAACAAGTAAAATGAGTTAATAGCAATAAGGATCAGGTTGGACTAAAGCACAAGCTTTTCTCTCAATAGCTAAATACAAACAGATTGTGAATAAAAATTTAAGATTATGAAACAAGTATTGTTCACACTTCTGTAAATAATAGAATTGCTTATAAGTATGTAATATATACAATGGCTGGTTAAATGTATACGTAAGTTGTACACCAATGGCACCATTTGGTGGATTACAATATCTATAAACTTGTTGGCATTTCTTGCTTAGCCTTAAAATTATCTGAAACTAAAGTATAAAGGGAAATTAAGTTTGGAAGTTTCAAAAGCAACACAAATGATTACTTTTGGCAAAAAGTGCCTGATCAATTTAGATTAGTACTCAGAAGTATGCCACAACCTAACAGGTCAGTGATGTAAACTATAATACTATACAACAGAAGTTCATACTAAAATTCAAGTTTCAAAATATCTTCAGGGTATGAGAAACTCCAACTCAAATGCTCTTGACCAACAATAGAGAAACCCGTACTGTCAGTATCAAATACATAGTTAAGAAACCTTACTTGTACATTACATTGAACATCTCATCAACTAATTTCTTCAAATTATCATCAAATGTATCAATTCGCTTATTCTTGGTTCTTAGTATAGGGTCTGGGTATTCCACTATTTTGAGAGGTGCCTCAAAGCTCAGATCAGCAGCTATAAATAAAAAGAACAAAAAAAAGTAACAATTGGATCAAAACAAAAAAATAAATTATCACCACGGAATTAGAGGTCTACTATTTTCATTCAAAATTATTATTAACCTCTTTTGGTTGCCAATAAGGAAAAAAAAAAAAAACAAGTCCATCTTTCTATTTCTTGGCAGCAAACAATTTATTTCATGTTTCTTCAAATTTTTTTCCCCAGGACATTTAGTGAACTCAATTTCTTTACTTCTTTCGAATTTTCTCAGAAACCAAACAGAGCATTAAACCCCAATCCTATATGCACAATTACTAATGATAAATTGCATTGCAGCTATAAAAAAACATAAATTTTGTAAATATTTAGATTTCAAGTGATTCGATTGAGTGTTAATCAGTGAATACAAGTTTAGAACACGCATTACAAAAACAGAAACAAAGAGGGGACTTACGTGAAGCTACTTCGTCTTCTTTGACAGAGAAGCCTCGCTTGGCCAGAGCATGGACCTCCATTAGAGGAGGTCTGAGGCGGTTGGGGGTGGATATGAGACGGCGGAGATTAGAAGGAAGAAGAGTAGGGTGGCGGCTACACCAGTCTCCCTTTCGAACCCTCTCTCTTCTCCCCTCTCTTCTAGGTTATCGATTTATAGCTTTCTATCTTCTTTTTAGAACCCAAATAGAAGCCAAACAGTTTGGTGTCGTTCGGTAACCCTTCATTTTCATTTTCAGTTTTGTGTTCATATTTACAAAAATTTTAAAAATTTAAATAAAAATTTATTTGATAAAATTTTTGATTTATAAATCAATGATCTCAGTTTATAAATTTGACCAAAAAATGTGTTTCTATTTTGAGTTTTCAGTTTTTTTTTTTTTACCATCCAACACTAGCCACCACCCGCCACCATTTTCCACCAATCTTCCGACCACCACCCACCGCCACCACCACCATCACTCACCACCCACCTGTCACCACCACCCGTAAAGAGGTAATACTTTTAACAGCAGGCGATGTGTGCGTCGTAAAAAGTGTAATACTTTTAACGGTGGGCAGTGTGCACGCCGTGAAAAGTATTCACTTTTCACAGCTAGCGTATGTGTCGTGTATAATTAATATATTAATGGCATGCCATATGCATGTCGTAGAAAGTTTTATTAGTTACGGCATGCATTGCAAATCGTAAAAAAATCATCGTTATTACCATTCACGGTCTACGCAATATACATGCCGTGGTTGGAAAAGTATTTACGACGTGCAAAAAAAGCAAGTCGTAAAAGTGAGAAACTACGGGGTGCATTTATTGTATGTCGTTGATGTGGTGTCGTAAAAAGTCAATTTTGTCGTAGTGGTTAGACATGAATGGATGGGCCAAAGGCCGTCGGGTATAAGTTAATTGGGCCCGAGGCCGTTTGATACGTCTAGAACTTTAGTCGATTGATACATTAAATAGAAATATGAATTGGGCTCAGGCCATCGATGTAACTATTTCAAAGTTTGTTCATGTATCTTCCTTATTTGATATTATTCATCGGGCTGCCACGCTCATTCATGTGTATGTAGGTGAGCCAAGGATGTCAAACCCGGCCTCGATGAAATATGTGAAAACTTGATCAAGCTTTTAAAGAGTCAACCCAAACATCTCACGACGCAGACTTGTCTTCACCTCTTTTGTTCTTTTGATAGAGTTTTTGTTACATCGTGAAAACATTGGATTACTTTTGTATATAAACTTTGGGTTTGGTGACTTAGACTTGAATGATCTGTATGTATAGAACTTTGTGTTATTATCCCTTTGATGTGAGTTATTAACAGGTATATATATATGTATTGTTATGGTGTGCCATGTAAGCACAACTCTATGGACAAAAGTTCTAAATTTGCTTCTGTTTGGCCCCTTTACTCTGATATGTCTTGTTTGGTTTGAGGCCGTAGGTAATCCCTTGATTACTGGCCGGTTATATCCTTAACCCATAGGGGACGGGTTCGGGTTATGACAAAAGAGGTGGTCGTGTCCCCAGCAAATAGATCCAGGCAGCCTCCCACTCGCCCATGTTAGTGTCATATAGGATCGGCCGGCCTTCTACCTCGATGCCTGTGAGCATAGCAAAGTCGTACGGGGTCATCGTCATGTCTCTTGCGGTAGAAAGTGGAAAAAATTGGTGGTGTCCCACCTCTCTCAACCATAGCAGGGGACCTACTGCCATAAAACGCGATAGCCTCATTGAGAATAAGCTAAACTGGTCTCGTCGGCGATCTGGCGAACACCGGCGAGAGGTCCATGTACCATTCTCTGCAGAGCGTGGTCTGTATTCTCGGGTAAACGAGAGTCCACCAGTGTTTAGAATGAGCAGATGAAAGGTAATGTAAGAAATCTGATTGCATGAATGTGTTTGGAAAGCGAGATGAAAGCGGCGTAAGAAATCTGATGTATGAATGTGTTTGGGATGAAGCGGATGAAAGATCTGTGCAAAAAGAGTGAGTTATCTGAAATGCAAAGTACATTGCGGGAAATGTGAGAAAACAGTGCGTACCTCAGAGGCGTCGTAGGACAAGTGAGACTCCGGCTCTCGCAGCAAGAGATCCTCTGGCGCACCTCGTGCAAATTCGCTGAAATGATGGACTGTATCGGGCGGTAGTGCATGCACCTCCGAGTGGTATGTATCCGGGTCAAAGGATCGAACCCAGAGTGGCCATGGGATGTGCTCGGGGTCTCCTCCATCCTGGTGAACCTCAAGTCATGAGGAATGTCGTCTGTCAATAAATACGGAAAGAAGGTGAAAAAGTGTGCGAAAATGAACAAAATGGGTGGAGAATACCAAAAGTCAACCAAAAGTCAACCCTGAGGAGAAAATGGAAAAAAAAAAAGTCAAAGGTAGGAAAAGGCAGAACCCAAGAGAAACTCGAGGGCAACAAACCTCAAGTGGTGAAAATGAAGAAAAAACACTAAAACAAATTCCAATAAGTTCAAAACGGAGAAATCAAGAGGTTTTAGCGAATCAACTTCGCGTGGGGCGTTGGAAAACGCGAATAAAGTACGGATCTAGGAGGAAAAAGTGTCTAGAGAGAAATGAGTCAATTTCGGCTATGGAGGTATGAGGAAATGAAGTTTGGGTGTGTTTACTTAAAGCCCCAAGGAAACAAGACCAAAATAGCCACAGATTGCCACAGGTGGCCAACTGGCCACTATTGGTGGCTGACGGCCACCATTTGTGACCGACAACATCTATCGAGGTCTCTGAGATGGCGACACCCCTCCAGGGTGGCCGACAGCCTTTCAGTGTTCTCCCTGTGTGTTTTGTTGCTGTTCTGTGCCCTTGGTTTTCAAGAAAGTGCAAAGAATGTTCACTTTTTAGCTCAAGTGTCTTTGCGGAAGTTTCGAACCATGTCTTCGGTGCATGACTCATCACTAGTTAACATGAATGAGATGTATCCTTTTGAAGTATATTGTAACTCCTCCAAGAGGTGAATCGGAGGTTGTGATTGAGTTGATTTTATTAGATACGCTTTTTTGTCATTGCATAGAATGTACATTTCTTTATTTGGTGTTTTGTGTCAAGCATGTTGTTAACCTCGCATTGAACATGCATTTCTTTTACAATTGGTCATTGCATGCATCCTATCCTATTGCGTAGGATATGCATTTCTCTGTCTCTTGCATAGAACATGTTTTTGTTGTTACTACATAGAATATGCTTTGCTAATCTTGCGTAGAACATGCACTCTTATTGTGTTATGCTTATTAAGTTTCTTTCTTATCACGAGCACGCGATATTATATGTATGGTTCATTTAGAGGAGTTCGGTGAGACCACTCGTCCTTTGATCGCTTTGGTTAGAAACATTCGAGCACGCTTTGGTGTTTACACCCCTCTCTCGTTCTCCTCTCGCGTGCGAGGCGTTAGGACGCTTTGGTTAGAAACATTCGGCACGCCCGGTGTTTACACCCCTCTCTCGTTCTCCTCTCGCGTACAATGCATTAGAACGCTTTGGTTAGAAACATTCGGGCACACCCGGTGTTTACACCCCTCTCGTTCTCCTCTCGCGTGCGACGTGTTAGGACGCTTTGGTTAGAAACATTAGGGCACGCCTGGTGTTTACACCCCTCTCTTTCTCCTCTCACGTGCGACGCGTTAGGACGCTTTCAATTAGAAACACGCGGGCGCGTCCTGGTGTTCACCTTATTTTCTTCTCTCGCGTGTGACGCGTTAGGACGCTTCAGTTAGAGACATTTGGGCACGTCCCGGTGTTCTTGGTACTTCTCCTTCTTCATGCGGCGCGTTAGGGCGCTTTCTGGAAAACACGCTGGCGCGTCGGTGTTCACCTTCTTTCTTCTCTTACGACGGCGTGTTTGGGCGTTTGGTTTAAAACATTGGTGTGTCACGATTTATACCATCTTTCTCCTCACGTGTGTAACGTGTTGGAATCTTGTTTGATACCTCAGGTGCGCCCGATGGTTGTGTTGTTCTTTGCCTTTCCCGCGTGATGCGTAGTTAAGATTGCATAATTTTCTTACATCATTTCTGCATGAAATGTAGTTTGGCTCGTGCTTCTCACGTGTGGCGTGTTTACTTATTTCTTTTCGTATGCGAGATTGCAGTAGCATTTCTTTGCATAACATTTGTATCTAGATGTTTCATTACAGCCTCATTGCATGATCATAAGTTATGTTTTTACATCATGCATATCATTTGCATCTTGCCCCAGAACTACGCTGGTTTGATTCCTTGCAAAGGGATATGTAGGCAGCCTACGGGTGCAACCGTTCTTTATGTTGCTTGTTTGTTTGTCCAAGTCTTCGGCCTTGTCAAAAATGGGTCGTCTCTGGGCTTTGACATTCACTCCCGTCACTTCATGACTTCCGAGTTCTTTCAAAGAGGGGCAACTGTAGACACCCCATTTTTGACCATCCTCAAGACTTGGATGTCATCGTTTGTACCTTTCGATGATTGTGCTTGTTTGTGTTCGTTTGAGCGTCCAGAAGTCCTCGTGAACGCCTAGTCTTTGAGCTTTGAACCTTGACTGTTTTGTGCTTGTTTTGGACCCAGGGCTTGTTGTCACTTGCCGAGAATGGGGGGACCTGTCAACCAGCCCTAGGCTTTGTCGGCCACTTGTTGTGCCTGCCGGCCACTTGTGGTGGCCACCAACACCATTGTCTCTTTTTAGATATTTGTTTGCGGTATGCCATTTGTTCATTGAAGTGCATCTTCATACGTGTATGATAGGATGAATTCAAGCTTTAACCTTGGTTTTTCTATATATGGGGTGCTCTCTCCATTTGGAGGTTAGAAAAATTGGATCAAATTTCTCTCTCTCTCTTTTATTTTGTGCCTTAAAGTTAGGTTTCTCTACACTTTTGTGCATCAATCATTAACCAAACACTCTCACCTTTGAGGAGGTTCTTTGGAGTTTAGTTTGAGCTCTTGAAGGAGGTTTGGTGGAATTTGTGGTGTTTTGTGCTTGAGCTTCAAGAGGTAGTTCACTTGCTTAGTGTACTTGCTTTGGCTTATTTTGCCATCCTTTTGTATTGTTTTTGATTTGGTTTTCAACTACAAAAACTACGGTTTTTAGGCTTAACATGATGGTTTGAGGCTATTTTGTGTTAAGAGGTAATCCACCATTTTGTTGCTTAATTGTAGATCTTTACACCATCTTTTAGTATATTCAAATCAAACTCTTTGGACCTTTTAACCCTTGAAATTGAGTTATTTGATGGCAAAACCTTCTTTGAAGTCCAAAATTGGAGGGATTAGTCTTCGCTCATTGTATCTTGTTTGCATGCCTAGATAACTTAACATGTGAGCATATTTTTCTAGCATTTTTATACCTTAATCTCGGATGTTTTTACTCTGATTTTGGTAGTTTCAGTTCTATTTTGGTGGTTTGGTCCTTTGAGGCTTGTATTGTGTGGTTGTAGTGCAATTTCCTTCACGAGTTTGTTATTTCAACGCTTTGATCATCATTCTTTTGAGTCGAAAGCATGTTGTGGTGCTATTTTGCATGTAATTTCAGCGTCATAAGCTCTGTCACATACTTCTTTATTTCACTCTTTCATTCATTTTGAAAGTGGCTTTGAACCCCTTGTTGCCTTAAGTGTGAAATTGAGACACTTGTACTTAATGGTTTAATTCCTTCGGGAGTTCATTATCAATGTCATGAGGTCTCTTTCATGCTCAAGGCACTTGTGGTTTAAGCTTACTTTCAATTAGAGACACTCACCTTTTGGACTAATCAATTAAAGAATGGATTGGTAATCTAAAATGAGTAAACAAAATGAACAAAGTAAAAGAGGCAAGATAAAGCATCTTTTGTGTTGCATTGCATGTGTTCGAATCGGACGTTAATTCGAACACAAGAAAAATGGGACGTTTCATACTCAAAGTGATGAAACGTGTCACTTTTCTTGGTCACCATCACCCTTGATCATACATAATAGGGTTGTGGTTTTGTTGAGTCTTGTTTTGCACTCATTAAGCTTGTACAAGCTTGGTTCTCTAGCCATCATGCATTGAAAATGCTTAGTTGATGGTTCAAGGGCCAAGAGGTACTCTCCTTTGAGCTTATGTGATGATAAGGAGGGTAACAGTACACACACTCCTTGAAAATACATTGCTTTGCCTTTATTTGCTCTCTATTACAACAAAAAAAGAAGTCCAATGAAGGGGTGACCGACCGACCACTAGTAGTGGCCAACGGCCACCAGCAGTAGCCGACCGGCCACTAATGGTAGCCAACGGCCACCATTTGTAGCCGACCGGCCATAAATGAAATTTTGCACAAGTGTGCTCCTAAGTTGGAGCAGAGTCATTCTGGAAGTTGGTGGCACCGTTGATGTTCAAACATGTGCAAACAGAGGTTGCAATGGCAAGGCGGTGGCATTTTCGGGAGGAGAATCCGAACATGCATGCATCTCTCATCCCTCGAGGCCGTTTAATTGCTTTGTTAGTTAGTGTAACTAGTTGTTTAATTTTGTGTTGTAATATTTAATTAGCTTAGAATAGTTAATTAGTTTTCGGTTTGTAATAGTTAGCTTAATTAGCGTAGCTAGTTAGCTTATTCATTCGGATCCTCCTTCGTGAGGGCATAATGTTGTAATAAGTGTGCATGTGTGTGTGTGTGTCTTCCAACCCCACGTCTTTCTCCTTTTTATTTACCTGCTTTTGATGGTTAGATTAGGGGCACGTTTCGATTAGCATACCTTATGCTTGCATGTTTGCATTCATTCATTTGTCTTGTATGCACCGAGGCTCGGCGCATCATTCAAACTGCATTACACTTTCAATACTTCTTTGAATACGTGTTTCAAAGCGTGCTATCAAAGTGTTACAAATACCATGATTAAGTAACGAGCCTATTTAGTTACATCATTGCATAAGTTGCATTAGACATCTTGTATAGTTAGGATCATGCATATTTCTAACTAGCTTTTGTTTTGGCTTGGAGTACTCGGTAAGTCTTTATGCTTTAGCATACTTGTATGAGTGTGATTGCCATATTGCCATGATTAGCATGCTTGCCATGAGGCTATGTGCTTAAATGATAAACGTATGAATACTGTGGATGAAGGTTTGTTGTTTGGGTTGGAACGATTCAACGAATGCGCATTTTAAAGCCCACTTTGTTGTGGCAAACCATGTTTTAAGCCCACTATGTTTGGTGGCAAATCCGCACTTTTAAGCCCACATGAGGGTGGCAAATTCAAACCATTTTCGCAAACAAACATGAGTTGAATTGTTCCAAGTCTTGCGACTAGTCTATACTTGCATGTGTGCGTCACGTAGTAAAGCTAGTTTAAAAACCAGAATAAGAACGCGTAATGTTTATAAAAGAACATATTATGATTAGTAGAGGCCGATCTTTGATCGGGCGAGCGGGGGTGCTCATTTCAGGACCTTCCCCTCTCGTACCCAAGTTCCCAAGCCGAGGCAACTAGAGTTCGAATGGCGATGCCTAGAACACAAAGGTTTAGAATTTCTGAGACTAAAGTCTGGTTTGAATACCCAGGGGTGTATCCCGGCTTAAAATCTATATGGTCGCCTCATAAATTGAAATAGCATGTGTGCACCTTAATTCTGGATACTGAATCAACCTAGTCTGTCACACTGTAGGAGAATAGGGAAAGTTGGGAATATGATCCGAAAGAAAAGCAGCATCTGTGGCTTCCGCATGCAGCTGTTACCTCTTGTCAGTACTTGAGGACTTTTGAACTGTGAGTTGAAGGTAAGAGTTTGAATAACACAAGGGGGAGATCTACGTCAAAGTAGAGCGGTTCATCGCCACTCACCCTATGAGGTGCTTTCTAAAGCGGCTCTTTGTTGGTTTACTACATTTCCTCAACATCATCCATTACATCGCTTGTCATGCATACTACATCATGCATTTATCGCACTTATTTACCTTGTGCATCTATCGCACTTGTTCACTTCGTTCATCTATCGCTCACTTTCACTTGTGTATTTATTTGTACACTCTTATACCTTTTACTTTTATCTCAAGGCCTTGAAACGCATAGCGAGCAGTCTTTCTTCTCTTCTCACGATTTCAACGTGAGTCGAGTTATCTCGACGCAAGAAGCGAGCACAGGCGATCTTTCTTCTCTTCTCACGATTTCAACGTGAGTCGAATTATCTCAAAACGAGAAGCGAGCCTGCAATCTTTCTTCTTTTCTCATGATTTGGCGTGATTCGAGTTATCTCGGGGCGTAAGAAGCGCGAGCTGGCGGTTTTGTCTCGGGGCATCTGAACACGACCCTTAGCAGTTTTTGGATCTATTCTCACAATTTGGTGGTTTGAGTGTTCCTTCCTCATATGATTTTAGCATGTTTGGAATTTGTCTCGAGACGCGTGAAACGCGAGCCCGAACGATTTCTCTTGTTTCTCAGGACATGTGAAATGCAATCCTGAGCGGTTTTGCTCTTATCTTGGAGCGCGTGAAACGTGACCCCGAATGGTTTTCATTTTCTAGTTTCTCGAGACGTGTGAAACACGACCCCGAGGGGTTCTTATCTCAGGACGCGTGAAGCGTGAGCCCGAGAAGTTTCTCTTATTTCTCAAGACGCGTGAAGCGCAGCCCTGGGCGTGTGTTATCTCGAAACGCGTGAAGCGCGAGCCCGAGCGATTTTTCTTGTTTCTCAGGACATGTGAAACGCGATCCTGAGCAGTTTTGCTCTTATCTCAAGACGCGTGAAATGCGACCCTGAGTGGTTTTCGTTGCTCTTATCTTGGGACGTGTTAAATGTGACTAGCGATTTTTGTTCCTCGGTTTCTCCAGGACATGTGAAACGCGACCACGAGTGGTTTTGCCTTATCTTAGGATCGTGAAAGCGTGACCTAGCGATTTTCGTTGTTCGGTTTCTCGGGATGCATGAAACGCAAATCAGTAGTTTTCATTTTCTCAGGACGTGTGAAACGCGATCCTGAGTGGTTTTGGTCACTCTTCTGACGTTTTGGCGTGATTAGAGTGTGTTTTCGCTCTTTTTGCTTGGAACTCGTCTTGGAACTTGTGTTAGTTTTAAGCTTGAAGCTTCTCATTCATGTGTTTTTTTTATATTGTGTTGTTATATCATTGTGCTCACCGCATCTTTTATTGCTTATTGCATCATCGTGCATAATCATAAATTTTCAAACTAGCCAGCTTCGTGAAGCGTGTGAGTCCAGCTTTCAATTGTTTTGCATGCATATTATTTGCATCATGCCCTAGAACTACGCTGGTTTGATTCCTTACAAAGGGATACGTAGGCATCTTGCAAGCGCAACCATTCAATTTTTGTCTTGATTGTTTGCCTAAGTCTTACGACCTTGTCAAAATGGGTCGTCTTCTGGCTTTGACATTCACTCACGTCATTTCATGACTTTCGAGTTCTGTCAAAGAGGGGTAACTGTAGACACCCCATTTTTTACTGCCCTTATGACTTGGACACCATTGTTTGCACACCCAATGATGAATCTATATGCTTTTCAAGTGCTCGAAAGTCCTCGGCAGAATGTTACAGCTTTGAGCCTCGAAACCCTGCAAACCTTGTGCCCTATTTTTGGACCAAAACCCTAGTGTCTCAAGCCTAAAACCTAGGGGACCTACAGGCCTATTCTTGTGGGCTATCAGCCACTTCTTTTAATTTCTTGACCACACGGCCATGTGTGGCTTGTCCAGAAATTAAAATTGGTTCTTTGACCATTAGTGCTTTTTTGCAAATATTTTCTGTCAGTTGTTGGCACAGATATATGCACCTTCCTACACGTGTATATATTGATATTTCTGAGGGAGTGAGATGCTTTTCTATATATAGGAGACCTCCCATTTCCTCTCTAAGGTTCAAAAATTTTTGGAGCAAAATATTTTCTCTCTCTCTCTCTCTTGCAATTCCTTAGCTTTTTGTAAGCTTTTGCCTATACACTCTTAACCAAACCTCTCCATCTTTGAGCTAAGGTACCTTTGAGCCTTGTTTGAGCTCTTGAGGGTGTGTTTGTCTTGATTTGCTGCCTAGAATTGGTTTTTCTCAACAAGAGGTATATAGCTTTGCTTTTTCTGCTTGCTTTATTTACTCTTTTTCTCATTGTTTTTCCACTGTTTTTGGACTGTATAAACTCTGTATTTTGGATGAAACTTGGGTTTTAAGGCCAATAAAGGTTGAGGATGGTTCACCATTCTTTACACCTTGCTTTGAAAGTCTTTGCCTTTGTGTTTCCCAATCTTTACATTATCTTTTTTGGGCTTTTAAACATTGATTTTTAGAGTTATTTCGGTGGCTAAAAACATGGTTTGAAGTCCAAAATTGAGGGGTTAACCTCCTCCTTGTGTCTTCTTACTAGCCTAGCATGCTCCTTGTGTTAGCTTATTTTTCTAGCTATTTTTGTCTTAATTCGGCGTGTTTTAGGACTTATTTAGAATTTGTTTTAGGATTATTTCTAAGTGATTTTCACATTTGAGCTTTGTATTGCATGTTTATAGTGTAATTGTCCTAATAGGTTTGGTGTTCTAGGCCTTAGACACCATCTTCTTTGAGTTGGTTGTATTCATTTCTTGCTTTTCATACTTGTTTTAGCTCAAATCACCTCGTAACCTTCGCCATTTCTTAGATTTTGTTTTTGCTTTGAAAATGGTTTCAAACTACTTGTTTGCTTAAGTATAAGATTGAGGTGTCATACTTAATGGTTTAATCCCCTTGGGGGTTCATTACCAATGATATGATATCTCTTTCATGCCTAAAGCAACACTCGGTTTGAGCCATCTTTCCATTAGAGGACTTAAACTCATTATTGGACTCAATGAATTAAAGAATGGATGATAATTAAAATGGAGTAATAAAATTGAGGCTAAAAAAAGTGCAAGATAATAACTTGATAAGGTTCAATCAGACGTTAAATGAACCTTTGAGCCTTGAGTCGTTTCATACTCATTAGTGATGTAAACAGCTCAAGATTCATTGTCAACTACTTCCCTTGATCATTCATGATAGGGAGGTGGTTTTGAGAATCTTGTTTTATTGCATTTATTAAAATTGTACACTTTGGTTCATTAGCCATCATGCAATGAAATTGCTTGAATTGATGGTTTGTGAACCAAGTTTATCCCTCCTTTGAGTTGTTTGATGATAAGGAAGGATACACAGTACAAACATCTCTTAAGAATGCCCCTGTTTGCTTCGCCTGCTGTTTCAAGGTAAAATGTAGAAATGACCCAACTTTAGTGGCCAACCTTGTTTCTGGCCGTGAACACTTTTGGGGCAACAACCCTCCGATTGGTGGTCGTGGCCACCACTTCGCTTCGCCACCTTTGCAAAATTGGCAATGTGTGTGTTTGAACAGAACAGAGTTGGTTCGAGAGAAAAAATTGTGCAGTTAACTCTCATCTGCAACGAGGCATTTGGCAACGTGCAATGGCCTTTTTCGGGTTGGACATCATGAGCATGCATAGTATTCCTTGTTTCTTAGTAGTAATTACTATTGCATTAGTTTACTTAATGTAGAATTTGTAAGTAATTAATTGTTGTAATTAATTAGTTAATTAATTGATTTGTAATTAATTAGTTAATGTAATTAACTAGTTAGTTTTAAGTTGTTGTAATAATTAATTTGCCCAGAATAGTTAGTTAATTTTTTGGTTTGTAATAATTAGTTAAATAATTTTTGCTTATCTAGTTTATTCAGACCTCTCCGAGGAAACATCGATGTTGTAATAATGTATATGTCTTCCAACCCGTTTTTCTCCTTTTTATTTACCGCTTTATGATGGTTAGTTTTAGAACATCACTTTTCTTTTAGCATACTCAATGTTTGCATCCATTGTCTTGCATGTCCGAGGCTCGGTTCATCATTCTAACAATGCATTGTTAGTTAATACTTTTGAATATGTGCTTAGACTACATGCTATAAAATTGATTCACATGCCATATTAATAGTAGAGCCTATTAATTGCATCATTGCATATGTTGCATTAGTCATGTTGTATAGTTAGGAATCATGCATATTTTCTAACTCTTATCTTATTTAGCTTGGAGTACTAGGTGAGCTTTTAGTAGCTTTAGCATATTGCATGAGAGTGTGGTTATTACATGTCTAGCATGCTTGCCATGAGGCTAAGTGCTTAATTGATAAACCGCGAATACTGTGGATGAAGGCTAATTGCTTAAATTGGAATACATTAATTGATGTAAATTTTAAACCTACTTTTTCAAGTGGTACATTCTCAAAAAACATTTTCAAACAAACCTGAAATCAAATATTCCAATTTTTGCAAATTAGTCTATACTTGTATGGGTGCGTATCACATAGTAAATTAGTTTAATAATCTGAACAAGAGCATATAATGTAGATAAGATTCACATATATGATTAGTAGAGGCCGATCTTTGATCGGGCGAGTCTTGGTATCAATTCATGACCTTCCCTTTCATACCTAAGTTCTCGGAGACACTCTTAGTGATGACAGATAAAGGCCTTTGGCATGAGTCATGGGTTTCTAAATTTAAAAACAAAATATTTAGGTGGCGACTCTGATGTCGCAAAGCACCATTTTGGCATTTTGATTCAAATCAATTTTCTAAAAATTTGTCGGTTTGGACTCTTTGGTGTTTATCTATTTCACATTGCACTTGTGAGATTAGATTTAGAAAGCAAGAGTCCGAGCGTAGGGTTTATTCATCTTCCAAAATGGGCGCGAAAAAAAGTCGGAACCTGGAATGCGAGTGTGCATTGATTATATGAGGTAAGATTCCATGACTAGGAAGAATCATTTTTCCCTTACCTTTTATTAATTAGATCTAGGCGAGCTGCTAAAGGTAAGCAAAAGCCTCTTATTGTTTTCCTTGATGGCTATTTGGTTACAATCAAGTTCTTGTGTATTCGGATGACCGGGGAAAAGACCGCCTTCCACATGCCCTTTGTAGCACTTTTTTGCATATCACCAGATCAGCCCTTTGGGCTTCTCAGATGCACTAATGACGCTTTCAACGACATACATGATGGCTATCTTTCTCTGCGACATGGTGGAGAAATTCTTAGAGGTCTTCATGGATAACTTCTCGCGGTCTGAAACTTTTGGGTAGTCTTTTGAGAATGTCTCGAGAACTTAATCGAAAGTCACTTATTCGTTGTGTCCAAGACAAATACGATTTTGAGTTAGGAGAGAAAGAAGCACATTTTATGGTTCGCGTGAGGAGTTTAGGTCGTTGGGACGCATTGGCATGTCCCACCAAGGCATAGAGGTTGACAAAGCTAAGGTTGACCCCTCATTGTAGGCCTTCTCTCTTACCCATATTTCTCGTACATCAAGTTAGGTCTTTCCTAGGGCATGCTTTGTGTGGTTTTTATTGGTCACGATTCATCAAAGATTTTAGTAAATATCCCATCATTTTACTTGTAGTTTACTTCATAAGGAATAGCGACCTTTTGTCTTTGATAGAGGCATGTCTTAAAAACCTTCATTTCTGAAACTCTTACCGCGAGCTGCCCTTACTACCACCCTAATCATAGAAATCACCAGATTAGTCGCTTCCACATTTAAGATCATGTGCGATGCATCGATTATGCCATCGGCGGATCTTCAGGCAAAGTGGTGAATAAAAGTGACTATGTTATATCACTATGCTAATGGTACTGCTTTCGACATACTTTAATTGAACTACACTACTATGAGAAAAAGTTACTAGTCTGTTGTCTTTGCACTTGATAAGTTCACAGTCCACCTCACCAGGGTCTAAAAAAGTCATTGGCGTTCAATTTGACCATGCCACTTGGGGTACAGCATTTCTTGTCCAAAAAGAGACAAAACCTAGGTTGATAAGAATGGATTCTACTCCTTCCGGGAGTTTGACCTAGAAATTTGAGACAAGAAAGCGGATCAGAGAATGTAGTTGCGGATCATCTATCTCCTGACTTTATTGAGCCTGCGAGTGAAAGGATCCATTAGCCTTACAATGACTACGTTCCAGAATGAGCAACTTTTTCGCGATATCCTCACGTGACCCTCAAGTGGTTTGCTCACATAGTGAATTACTTGGTGGTTGGTCAATTCGACGAAAACTTGGTCTAAGCAAGACAAAGACCGATTTTTCACACAAGTCGAAGCACCTATTTATGGGAAGACCCAGAATTGTTTAAGTATTATCACGGATCAAGTGATTAGTACTGTTGTGTGCCCGAGAGTGAAACCATAGCATTTTACCTTTTGTCATTCTCATGCATGTGGCGGCCATTTCGATTGGGCTGGCATCTGGTCACCAAGGTTTTACAATATGGGTTCTATTAGTACTCTATTTTTTTCAAAGATGCTTACATAACGTTTGTAGAGCTTGTGAGTGTTATCAACGCATGGGCTTTATGTCATAGCGAAGATATGATGCCAGGAATGATCCTATTTTGATTGTTAAGATTTTGATGTTTGGGGCATCAACTTCATGGCCCCTTTCCACATAACTCCTTTATTTGAATAGTTATTTTGGTCATTGGACTATGTTCAGCGGGTGGAGGCAAGCGATGTAGCAGAACTAATGAATCCACGACCGTTGTGGGTTAAATTCCTCCGTAGAGACCATTTTTGTCATTTTGGGTTCCACGTGCAATATAATTAGTGATTCGGTGCGAAGAACATTTTTACCAACCTTGATTCTTTGAGGCATTGGTGCACAAATACATGATCCTTCTGGTACAAATTTGGCACTCACTATCAGCATCTGAACTATTGACTAGTGGGGCAGAGGTTTCTAATAGGAGGTTAAACACATCCTCGAGAAAACAGGGCTTGAAAACCGAGTAGAAATATGCCATCCACTATGTTGGTCGATGCACCTCGGGTCTGCTCGTGACCTTGCATATAAGACACTCCATCGGGATGTTCTCCGTACATGATTGTGTTTGGAAGGCCCGTACATCTCCTCGTTGAATTAGAACACTTAGGGCTTTGTGTTCTATTAAGAAGTTCAATTTTGATATGGCCAAAGCCGGTGACCATCGGAAAACTCCTAACTTAATGAGTTAGAGGAGCTCACGCAATGATGCATATGAGAGTTCCTAAAATTTATAAGAGCTAGAACTAAGAAATGCACTTCATGATAAACGCACATTTCTCGTAAGTCCTTTGAAGCCTCACCAAAAAGTGTGATTGTTCAACGCGGATTATGCGTTTGTTCCCAAAGAACCGGTACCTCGATGGGATGGCCCATATGAGGTTATTGAAGTTCTTTTCCTCATAGGGGTTGAGATTAAAAATCCACAAATGGTTACTGACCTTCAAAGTCAATATGCCAACGATTAGAAATGATTATGTAGATGGTATTGAGAAATGGGAGATGATTGAGGTTGTCCGCAGCGGACTTGACCCAATATATCTTCCATGCGTGATTACTGAGTCTAGGAGATTCTTTAATTTCACTCTAAAGGTATAATTCCTTTGGATTGATAGTCTCAAACAAAGATGTGACATCTGACGATGCAGGTCTGCATAGCCACCTAACTATGTTTGTAGTGAGTTCTTAGGAGACTGAACTTATGACGGTGGAAACTAGAGTTCAAATGACAAAGCCTAGAACGCAGTAAAAGTTTGGAATTCCTTGAGACTAAAGTCTTTGGTTTTTGAATACCTAAGGGATGTGGAGATTTCTTCAAAAACCAATTCCCAGCTTGAACTCAGAGTGGCGTTACATAGGTGAGAGGGATTAGGGCCGTGTAGGCTACCGATTCTGGATACCAGGAACCAACCTAGCTCTGTCACCTATTGGAGAATATAGAAAGTTGCCAAAAACATAGTTGTAGGGAGAAAAGTAGTACCTGCGTGGTTTCGGCGCGTGAAAATTATACCTTTGTTGAGCATTTAGGTATTTTTGAAATGCTTTATTTATTTCGGATGTGAAATGAAGCTGTAGAAATGATTTGAATTTTTTTTTTCCTTGGGTTTTAATTCTTTGTAAATTTTTTGTTTTTATTTTTTGGTTTGTGATTTGGATTCATTTCTTCAAAAAACAAAAAATCCCACACGTCTTGACAAATTTTTGATCCACAAGTTGCACATCTCTTTCTAAATGCAAGTCGCATTAGGGGGTGGTGTGGCACACCACCACACGTCTTGAGTGAAAAAATTTCTCGTGAAGGAAAAAATCCCAACCCATTCCTTTTTATATACACAATGACGTAGTGCAACAGGTGGTAAGCTTCCAAGACGTGTGGGTATATACGCAAGTGCGACCACGAATCATGTTTCCAAAAAAAAAAAGATTTCACATTATCTATTTTATTTATTTATTTATTTATTTATTTTTTTCAAAAAAAAAAAAAGCAAACAAAATAATAATAATAAATAATAATAATAATAATTTATCTAACCTAGACCCATTCTTTTCACTCTCCCACTCTCATGATTTTCTCTCTCTATCTATCTACCTCTATCATCTTGTGCCTTCCTCCCTTTCTCTTTTACTCAAACCCTACCACCACCAACAACTTTCTTCAATATTTTTCCCCATACATCACCAACCTTCACCCAACCTCTTTTCACCACCACTTATACTACAAAAGCCTCACTGTTACCCCACAAGCGCCTACCTTCTCTCAAATAGACCGTGATCTCAAACGATTTAACACCTACATTTTTTTTGTTAATGATCTCTGATTCTTTCTCCTCTCTTTCTCCAATTTTTCAAGAGTAAACTTTCATTTTTGTTTAGATTTGTGAGGTGTAGGAGTAGATTAGTAGAGGATTTCGATTTGTTGTTTTTGTTTTTTGCTCCATTTGTCCTTTCGCTCATCCTAAAAAAAAAAAAATACTACTACTTAGTTTTTTCTAAACTCTTTTTTTAGTTCATAGGTTGTTTATTTATTTATTTAGTTGTTTTGGTTTTCATTTATTTATTTATTTATTTTATGTTATTGGTATTACATTATTTTCATTGATTACTTAATTAGTTTAATTCTGCTTAGTTTTAATTATTTAGTCATTAGTTTACTTAAATAAAATATAGTACATTGTTAGGTTCAAGAGTTAAGACTTAATGTTCATACTTTATAACTAGTTGTAGTATTATGTAATTTTAGTTATTTGTTTTTTTTTTTATTTGTATTTTTATTTTTAGTTTATTTATTTATCTATTCAAAAAATTAGTAATTGTTTTTATTCATTTATTTCTTTATTTTTTATGTATGTTATTTATTTATTTATTTTATTTATCTCCTCGAAAAAAATAAAAAATCAACAACCAAATTATGAGAA